>JAJIBD010038894.1:0-250984 GCA_021461705.1 Cryptotis parvus
TTGAAAAGTGCCTTGTGTTCCTAAAACTAAACTAGTCAAGGAATTAAGACATGTACTAAAATATGCCTGCATTTATTCCTATGCATATGGATGCTGCAATATCAAGACACTGGACTCAAATCTTAAAGGTTTTTCTCAGTTTGATGGCCAAATTCCATCCAGTAAGTAGTGCATTAGACGCTAATGACATACGATTTCTCACTGACAGATTTAACAGCATCAATAAAGGCCTCTCTGTCCATTGCAGCAAATTGATCCTACATGACACTGACAAGGGCAGCCTGCACTTAATGACCTCCATCGCTGAAGGATGCAAGTGAAAAATGATTGGAAGTACAAATAAATCTTTGAAAGTTTCCCTGAAACAGGTGTGCTCAAAGTATGACGTCTTGATGGATCCCTACAAACATTACCTATACCAGAGTGTCCCATGCTGTGTTCAGACTTTTTGGGTCTTGAATCAGATCTCCTTTAATTAAAAAACTATGCTCAACACTATTAGAGCCTTTTGCAAAGATATTATGTGAGTTAATTCTCTTAAAAGTAGATATGAATTCTTTAGAATTTATACACGAATGTGATATATTTTCATTTTTTACCTAAGTATTCTTTAACAAACTGATAACAATGATTCCTAAAATTTATTTTCAGTTCCTTCCAATTAGAAAAGAAAATAGAGTAGATTTACTGATTATTTTTCTCCTCAATTATCAGCAAGTGGAATGTATTTAACCTGCGTTAACATTTTCAAAAGCAAGAAGTGACTGGGCAATGCTCTGTTGATATACAGACTTAGGTCTTTTCTTTGAAACCTAAACAATGTTTTAAGTACACTAAGATTCTGATATATAACTACTATTTTCTATTTTTCCCATAGACATTTATAGATGTTTTTACTCTTATTACTTCTTGAAAACAAATTTTAATAGAAAAAACAGATGCCCGAAATGTTTTTAAAAGTGTCACTAAAATTTATAAGCAGTATGTAAGACGGATGTGACGATTAGAGTTGCATCCTTACATTTACAAAGTCACTATGGATGTCTCGTATTTAGTCCCTATTGCCTAAATATCATTTTCTACATACAAAACTGAATTTTGTCAGCTGTTTACTTCCCAAGATTACCAAGTTAGTCATTGGTAAACTTATACTCAATCCTTGACTCTCTATCTTCCCAATATTCCAGAATAATGAAGAATAAATAGTCCTGGAAGTTTAAACTACTAAATTTATAGTATGAGCAATATGATGACATAGGAGAAAGGATTTTTGACGATCTACTGGTTCTTATGACTAAATGGTATTAAAAAATTAACTAAGTCTTTCGAAATTAAAATCCTCTGAGGAATTAATGATTCACAAAAAAACAAAGAAAATAACTTTTCTTATCAATGAATATCCAGAGAAGCACATAGAGAATGAGGTTATATCTTAAAGCCATTTTATGATTCATTTTTCAAATAACTACTGTAGAAATATTAATTGTATTAGAGCTTTCAGTGATGTCAGTGACAAAAGAATATACATTACATTTCCAAGTTTCTAATTAAGTTCCATATCTAGTAAAAAAATTGAAAAAAAACCCATGGAGCACATATTTCACAAAGAAGATTTACAGTCCTGCCCTGGGACTATTCTAAATTATATTCTAAAAAATAGAATTGAGGGGCCGGAGCGATAGTCCAGCGGGTAGGGCATTTGCCTTTGCACGCGGCGCCCATGCTGGCCTGGGTTCGATCCGCATCCCATATGGTCCCCCGAGCACCGCCAGGAGTAATTCCTGAGTGCAGAGCCAGGAGAAACCCTTGAGCATCGCCGGGTGTGACCCAAAAAAGCAAAAAAAAAAAAAAATTGAATTGAAATTTGAAGTCTAAGATGATATATTTGGATTATTTGGCATACAGAATTTAGTCATAATAAATCAATGAAAATTTAAAAATTGTAAAATATAAAGTCTAAAATAGGATGACTGCATTCATTTTATTTATTCTAAATAAAATAACAATTATTTTATTTAGAGGTGACTACAAGAGTATGCCACCCACACGACAAGCCTGGCAAGCTGCTTGTGTCATATTTGATATGCCAAATACCAGTAACATTTATATTAGGCCATTCCCATGAACTAATGTAATGGTTTGAGGCTCTTTATGTTCCTGGAGCAAGCAGATGCCTTTGGGTTCTACTAGCATGAGATAGGACATATGGAGATATTACTGGTGCCTGTTCTAGCAAATAGATGATCAACGGGAAGATAGTGATAGTGAAAGTCTAAAAGTGTAAATGCTCTTAATTTTGGCCACAACCGGATGTGCAGAGTGCTCAGGGATCACTTGGGCATGGTTGGGGGAACATATGGGTTGTCAGGGATTAAATCCAGGTTGGCCACATTGCAGGCAAGTATACAATACAGATCTGGCCCATAGAACAGTAGATTTTAAAAGGACTTGTTTCTCAAATAAGTCTTCAAAATTTAACTTGAAATTTGGTAGAACAAAAATTGACAAAATATGAATTTTTGTGACACATAAAAGATCATTATCAAAGAGAAACCCGTTTCTTACTTTTAATAATGAACATGTCAAGTATGCTATATTTTTGGATTTTGAGGTTATACCAGGTGATACTCAGGGGCTACTCCTGGCTCTGCACTCAGGAATTACTTCTGATGGTGTTTGGGGGACCATAAGGGATTCTGGGAATTTGACCTGGGTCGCCCACACGCAGAGCAAACACTTTACCCATTATACTATCTCTCTGATCCCATCATCTTTTTTAGAATAAGAAAAGATGGTACCTGATTTATATCTGCAACTGCAATGTCAAGTGGTAACAGTTTGTCACGCTGGCTTAAAAAATCACTCTTTTCTATGAAGAAAGTATTCTGCAATTTCACGTACTCTTGAGCTAAACGTAGATTTTCATTCAAGGAATCACTCTGAATTTTCTAGAAAACAAACATAAATGCATAGTTAAAAATAATTTTAATGTGCATTTGAAATCTGACTATAGTTTCTATTATCTAAAATAGTATACTAAATATTTTTAAAATAATACACACACATGCTGCCCTTGACATATGTGTTCCTTGAATTACATAAAGTTTGTTCATGATGTATGTGTTTTGTTGATTAATCAGTCTGACTTTCATTCCTCTTCCTTTTTTGGATTTTCCTTTATAATTAATGCATTGAGAAGTGCCCAGTCCTAGGTAGGAGGGACTCAACTAAGGAGCCTACTTCCAGCTTCCCAAGCTCCTTTGCTTTCCTCAAGTTTCAGTGTTTATATAGATAAAGAGATTTAGGAGCTTAAATTTCCTATTCCTGAAGCAACCAGATGCCATTGGGCTACACTGGCACGTGATAGGGTCAAATGAAAATATTACTGGTGCCCGCTCCAGCAAATTGATGAATAATGGGATGTCAAGTAATCAAGTGATCAAGTGATATGGATAAAGAGGCTTAGGAGCTTAAATTTCCATCTCCAGTAGATTAAGAATGACGCTATAATACTACAAACAAAAAAAAAGCTAAAAGTGAACAAGAAACCCAATAAATTAATAATATACTTTAGTTATAATATAGGTTGGATCTGCTTCTGTGAGAATTTTATAATGATCATCTAAAATTTGGTCATTATAAATTGAATACATGTTAAATATAATATTTAATCTTGAAACATCACCTGCTGGGTCTACCTATTGCTTTACATTTGATGTATCATTTCAGTTTTGTTGCTGATTCTTTGTATATTTCTAGCACATTTTTTCTTTGCTTGATAAAGTATATAATTAATCAGCAGCTTTCCACACTTTCAAACCTGCTAGTAAACTTCTCATATGAAGATTTATCCTATGCAAAAACCTCCATTCCTTATTTTATTTACAGTAGCATGCAGAATAATCATGATTGTAATGATTAAATTACAAGATATAAAATATCATTATGAAGCAATAATAATATTTCTTTGAGGATACTGCCATCACATCAAACCTTTTGCTACTAAAGATATATTGCAACAGAATAAACAGAGAGGAAATTTAATTCAGCAGAAAATTGCCCGTACAAATATTTTTGTATTTACACTCTTTAAGATTTATTAAGGTCACCAAATATACTTCTCACAAAATCTAGTATCCATATTGATCTCTAATGATTAATACTATGTCAAACATGTTCTTCAAAAAGCCAAAATGATGAACTGAGAATGATTTCAAACGTCCTTGTTCTAATTCTGGCATAATGATTTAAAACTTTAGAAACTTCAATCTAATAAATCTTCTGCTAGGAGCGAAAAGTATCTCTGAGCATTTTTCATTGGGGTAGGTGTTTTGGAAAGTACGGTTAAAATTCATTTTGCTGTATTAACACTAACATGAAAGCCTAATCCTCTTGTGATTAACTTGGAACTGATAAATGCTCTACTCAGTGCAAAAAGAGAAATAATGTTGAGGGTTTTGTTTGATTTAACATAGTGCGACTCTAATACCTGAAATTTTCTATTCCTGAAATAGAGCTCTTTCAGAACCGAGATGTCCACTACAGACACTGAAATGGAGATCAGTAACTATAAAAGTTGTGGGATTTGCATTATAACTATTTAATGAAAATTAAATAGTTTAATGTATCTCAACTGAAAATTCATAATTTGTTCTTCCTGTGATTTAATTTTATTTTTCAAATGTATATATTTTCAGTTTTGGCATAATTTTCAATTACATATACGTTCAATTTCTGATTCATACCAGTTCTTGCAAATGGTTTATATATCATCAAGTTTGCATGAAAAAAATCAAATTACATAATTAATATCAATGGATCTTCAAAACATCATTGTGCATCAATCGTATTTTACATGATCATTTACCATTAATGAAAGGACAGAATAATTTGGCAATTCACTACGTATTCCTGAAAGGCAGTGACCTTCTGTAGTGCAATAAAGTTTGTTTCCTTAACGTTAAATAATGGTATTCCTTAATGTTAAATAATGGTTAAATTTAAACACTAAATTTTATTGTGTTTAACTTCTTTCTAACTCACAACTCTGATGTATTTCATTTTAACCAATAATATATAAAATAAAATAACAAAATTGGAACAATAAATATTAATGAGATATAGTCTGGGGAAAACAATGATACAGGGCTAAGTGGAATAGCTCTCAAACAAGTGAAGAAAAAGACTTACATGGAGAACAAAAGCCAGAGTCAGCGGTATAAGAGACAGTTAAGAAAGAAGAAACTTGTAAGTGAAGTATGATTACTTTCAAGTGATAAGTTGAAAAAAAAACTATTTTTTTAAAACCACTAAAAAGGGAAAGGAGCAATACTCTAGCAGGAAGGGGCATGCCTTGAACACAGCCAACCTAAGTCCAGTCCCTGGCCCTAAACACCACCAGGGGTGATTCCTGAGGGTAGAGCCAGAAATAACCCCGAACAACTCCAAATGTGGTCCCAAACCCATAAATAAGTCAATAAATAAATATTCCACACTAAAGAAAAATTTCATTGCACCCCAGTAGAAGTAACTGTGATCTTATCAGATTTACAATATTATTTATTCATTTATTAACTTAATTCATAGTCCAGTGCAGACTTTCAAAACTGGGTCTGCACGTACTATGGTCAGATTACAGCACAATTGTGCCAAATATTGAAACTTGTGGAGATCCACCAGATATACCTAAGTCCATATTAACTGTTTTCAAACACTTAAGGAGGGAAATAGGGAAAAGGTAGCTCTAAACATTTTAGAAACATAGTCATTATTAAATATCTGTACTATATATATATATGCATCAAAATCTACATAAGACTTTATTGTCATTAATGTAGCCTGAATGCATATGACTAAACTTAGAGTAATGTGTCATACAAACCCTCAACTACCCTTAGACAGCTATTTTGATTCAGTTCAAAAGGCAGAAGAAAATGGGAGAAGGTGCCCATGACCTGTGGTGAAGGGTTACTGGTATTTTACTGGTGACTGCAGTGCTATAACATATTCTTTAAAGAAGCATGAAAATATATCCCCAAAGTAGGTTGTCGATCTCAATAAAAAAGGTATCTTAAACATTTGGAGGGACAAGTGCAGTGGTGGTCAGGGCTTACTCTGGGCTTGTGGTCTTGGCAGGCTCAAGGAACCTGTTGGGGTGCCAGGGATCTAACCAAAGTTGGCTTTTTCCAAGGCAAGCACCTTACCTACTGCACTATCACTCTGGCCCCATAAAATTATTCAGATTTAAATTAATGCTCTTATTATCATTTATTGGTTTTTGGACCATACTTTGGCAATACTCAGGAGTTACTCCTGGCCCTGCACTCAGGAATCACTCCTGTAGTCCTCAGGGGACCACATGGGATATTATGGGTGACACCTGGGTCGGCTGCATGGAAGGTAAGCACCATTCCTCGTCTTCTGTCTCTCAGGTCCCAATGTTGCTATTTTCCAAAAAAACAAAGGGCTTAGGCCCTTTTCTTAATTATGTGTATTAAGAGAGATGTCATCTTTTGACCCAGTTCTAATTGTAAAAGTCCTATCCTGATATCTCAGCTAATCTTTTCTGATTATCTGTCTGTCATTTCCAGGCTCTTGGTTAATAATAATTTACTTTAGACAGCTCCTTGCTTTCTTACATATGGCTGAGGTTCTCCTTGCAATTATTCTGTGTTCTTGCACAAACTACAATAGATTCACTTTAGTTCCAATGTTAGAAAGAATTGACTTTCTGCCAGAACCTCCAGAAAGCAAAAGCTATGTTGCTGGTATCTATTGATCAATTTAACTTCAGAGCATTCTTGCATCTAGCTGTTCATTAATTTATGTGCTCAATCATTTGTATAGTAAAACCCAATGGCTTTATGGGTCCAGCTCTATAACTATTTAGGGATTAAAAAAGACAGGTAATCCCTCTTCACCAGGCTTACATGTTAGAGTAGGAGGAGTCAGAAGTGTAAACTACTCTCATCAAGGTGTTTCGTTACTATGATTCAATCAAGAACTAGTACAAGGTATGTTGGAAAGTCCAGGAAAGGATGTCATAGAACAACCAGTGGCCTGAATCTTAGCAGAGTCTTGTCACACAGGTCAGTATATATTTGAGTAAAAGTTGTGTGAGTTAGTGAGGAAAGCTTTCCTGGCGTCAACAGGACATCATGCAACCTGTGCTTTGTGAACTAAAACTCTTGTAGCACACTGTAAGCCTCCCATATCTTTTGGAATTAAAATATTATTCATACTGTAAATAATTACTTTTGCCTACATATTTAATATTCCATTAATGCATAAATTTGTAAATCATTGCTCCATTTCAAGCCTCAATGGTATGGCAATATGGGATCCTATTTATACTCCGCGCACCACCCTGCTGATATCGATAACATATTCCCAAAGCCTCACAAATGTTTTATCACTTATCTGCCAGGTTAAGGTACTATATATCTTTGTATGCAGTAATGTGAAGATTTTTGCTTCTAAAGAATTCCCTTTGATTCATGTGCCTTGGTATCAAGCACACAAATGATTAACATACATGCCAATTCTCTGACACTAGTACAAACATGAAGAAACTGTGTATAAACTGTGTTTCACCTACTGTGTACATGGAGGTATTATTGCCTTGCTACTCCCTTAAAATCTATACACCAATTATTACAGTAAAGGAGAGCTCTCCCCAGTGTTTCCAAGGAGCAAGTCTGTAAGAATGATATGTGTCAATACTCTGAAGCCTCAAAGGAACAAATAACTGCTTTAACTCTCCCAGGACCCACTTCCTTGTCTGTGCTACCATGGAAACGAGTCTCATGTCCAACACGATTTCTCTGATAATTAGTCTTGAACATTCTTGATTTTTAAATGAACAAATCAGTCCTCTGTAGCAAGACTGTTATATGCCTCAAACTCTACATATTATCATGTCTGACAAAATGCTCTATTTTCACTAATGTATTAAAAATGCTTACTGAGCAACTGGTATACATAGTAGAGGAGCACTGAGAAGGCTTCAGCAATCTGATGGCTGACTAGTCAAACTATCCCGGGAGGTCCCACTTCCTACCCCACAGCTGCAACCTAAAATATGACTGTTGTATACTGGAGTACTTCTCTTAGCCCACTGAGGGTTGAAAATTTAGCTACTGCTGATTTGTCTTTTAAGATAACCAGTGGATAGAATTGTCTTTAGGAGTCAGAAAAACTGGGAACATGTGGCTATCTTGTATTAACTCTGCTTGTTCCTTATTTTTTATTTTACTTTTGGGTCACACCTGGCGATGCTCAGGGGTTACTCCTGGCTCTTCACACAGGAAGTATTCCTGGCAGTGCTCGGGGAGCATATGGGATCCGAGGATCAAACTCTCATCAGCCTCGTGCAAGGCAAACACTCTACCTGCTGTTCTATCACTCCGGCCTCTGCTTGGTCCTCATTATTTTGGTGGGTTCAGTGTACATATTTTACCAGGAATTATTGATATCAGCATGAAAAATTCAATTTCAGGGCCAAAGGAGCTTGCAATCAGAAATAGGAATTGAGGCATTCACAAAACTACATTAGAATACATTAAACATGAAGAAGGATAAAAGATATATCCGTAAAACGATGGCAGTTCTGTGAGAATTCAATTGTGGCAAAAGTGGACAGTTTCAAAGAGGGGTCAGCTTCTGAAAAAATTCTGGAGATAGTTCATATGCTCTTTGGAACTCTGCTCTTTGTGAACTCAGCAGGGAAAAACTGCTTACAATGCATTAATAAAATATTAAAAACTATCTGATTCACATGGCTGTGTGTTACAAAGGAGTATTTACTTACTCTGTGTTGACTGTAGTATATCTCCTGTAACTACTCAAAGCTCAGGAAATACAAATATCAACTTATAATACCTACTAAATTTCTATCTGATCAAACTTTCTTCAAATAATGTGCAACATAATCGACTAAGTAAATAAATCATGTTATGAGAAAAAGTAAAACCTGAGTCCAGACAGTACAGCAGGTAAGGTGTTTTCCTGAGTCATGTTCAAACTCTGGCAACACATACAGTTTCCTGAACAACTCCCAGCGTGATCTCGAGTGGGCAACTAAGAGTTAAGCCCTGAGTACAGTTTGGTATTGTCCCAAAACAAATAAACAAGAAAACTAAAAATTGAAAAACTGGTTTCAGGAATCCACTTTCACAGTGATTTTTTTTCCAATTAGTAAGAGCAGGACTTACATAAATATACATTCTCTTTAATATCTCCCAAATTTATTTATTATTAAGCTTCACAATTTTATCTTAAGATATATTTCCTTAATAATGTAATCAAATATTGATCAATATTAATAAATATACTGTTACTTTATTTTCTATAAAACGTTCCTTTGTATTACTATAATTGGATTATATTTCAATCTGTCATAATTTTGAAACATGTTTTTAAAGTTAGCTACTTTTTTTTTGCACTATGTTAAAAACTGAACTATTTCTTCTTCATGCACACCTCCTGATTTGAATAGTTTAAGATTTAGAAGGGTTTCCTATTTACTCACATTTTAATGATATACATTTCTACTTCACTGGTGGAAAAGGCTGATCCAGTCACAGAAAGGTCAGTTAACACTAAATAGACCCTTTCTTTATGTAATTACAAAGAATAATATCTTTGTGCTGATGGCACTGCACAGGGAGTGGGTGATGCAGAGAATTAATGTGCTGCCTTGTTGGCCCATGGGATAGAGATTCCAATACAATAACCACAACTTATTCTAATTATGCAGCTTTAAAAGGTCATCAGCAAAAAGAGTTAAGGAATTATTAACTAACTTTATCATAAGGTAATAATGTACCACATAAATGCAGAAACTGTAAAAACATTACCTAGAAACTTTACTACAAATGATCGAGGTTCCAGAACATGACATAAATAGAATCTTGGAAAAATTAAAATGCATGATTTGCTTCTGTAGCTTCCTGTTTTTCTTTATATAAGTATAAAATGTTTAACATAAAAATTATATTGGGGGCCGGCGCGATAGCCCAGCGGGTCGGGTGTTTGCCTTGCATGTGGCTGGCCTGTGCCAGCCTGGGTTCGATCCCCAGCATCCCATATGGTCCCCCGAGCACCGCCAGGAGTAATTCCTGAGTGCAGAGACAGGAGTAACCCCTGAGCATCGCTGGGTGTGACCCAAAAAAGCAAAAAAATAATTATATTGACTTATTAACTTCATTACCATATCAATATTACAACAGAACTGGATATTTATTTCAATAATTCAACACTGTCAAATAATTCATGATGTTTCTATTGAATACAAAAAAAATAGACATGTACATGAAGTATAAATTAGTTCTTCTTTATGTAATTATAGTCACTTGAATACCCTAGTAGTGATATCAACAATACCCATACAATTTTTAAGAATTAAACACAAACACATTTTAAAATTTTTAACACAAAAAAATGTTTACATTGACAATAAGAATGGAGGCTAGTAGAACCAATTATTCCTCCAAGCTGGAAGAGAAAAAGAGTAGTATTAAATCTGGGATATTGTATGATTTCAACCCAACACTTAGCCTAAGAGAGTATCACCTACTAATTTTAGATACACAATATAGGACTCTTAAGATTCTATACTGAGGCTCTAACTTAATATATTCTATGTAATTACTTCATCATTCAAAATAAACAGGTCTTAGGGAATAAGATGCTTATAGAAAAAATAGTTCTTAAAAACAATCTCTGGGTCCAAGATGAAATAAGCTTCACCTCTTTAACCCATTGCATTTCCTCATCCAGTTACTATAAAGACCACATATAACTGATACCACAGAGTCAACAACACTAAATCGCAAGACCCAAATTTTAACAACCATATTTAAAAAGGTGACTGTATGACAGCAGACTGGGGCTGTTTTGTGGCTGTAGGAGAGGGAATCTGGGAAGGGAAGTTGACACTGTTGGTGGGATTAGTGATGGAACATTGTATGTCAAAAACCCAACTATGAATAACTTTAATTCATGGTGCTTTTACAAATGCAATTTTGGAAAGGGAAAAATAAGCCTCTGTGTTTTCCTTCAGGATATAAGTTCAAAAAACATTAAAACCATTGTGACAGAGATAGTAAATAATCCATAGTAATCAATTATTAAATTATTATTAATTCTTTTTTATTTTGTATACCTCTTAATCATCATGACCATATCTAATTGTGTGGTGTTGTTAACACTGAGGCAGTATCTAACTAAATATTGCAACCAAAAATAAAATTGAAATACTAGCACTTCAATTCATATTAATTAATTCTTATTTAAGTGTGCACCATTGGTGGTACTGGCCAGACTTGGCAACAAAAGGAACATAGCTCAAAAAGCTAGAGAAGGGGCCGGAGCAATAGTCCAAGGGGTAGGGCGTTTGCCTTATGCGTGGCCGGCCTGTGCCGGCCTGGGTTCGATCCCTGGCATCCCATATGGTCCCCGAGTACCACCAGGAGTAATTTCAGAGTGTAGAGCCAGGAGAAACCCCTGAGCATTGCCGGGTGTGACCAAAAAAAAAAAAAAAAAGCTAGAGAAATTACTTTGTATGCAATAGGCTGGGCTGGATTCTTCACTTGTCAAGTTCCCCCATTTCTCCACACCCCTCAGCCCTTGCCCACAGCTCCTGGTAAGGGGCACCCACAAGTGAGGAGCTGGGAGAGCCCGGCAGCACAGCCTGGTGGGCCCCCAAAATTCTTTTTTTGTGTTTTGCTTTTTGGTTCACAACAGCATTGCTCAGGGGTTACTCCTGGCTCTGCACTCAGGAATTACTCCTTGCAGTGCTCGGGGGGACCATATGGGACGCTGGGGATCCAACCCATGTCAGCCACGTGTAAGGCAAACGTCCTACCCACTGTGCTATCACTCCAGGCCCCCCACAACAAAATTCTTAAGGCAAGAAATTTATTTTGAGATGCATCTACTCCCCCCAAACAATTTAATTTTAGTATCAAGTCATAGAAAAGAGATCACCAGGTCACCAACCCAGTTCAGTACACTTATTTTTCCATGAAAATATTACTGGAGCCACTTTATATCATTCATTTATATGAGGTCTGTGACTCCTTTAATCTGCAAGATGTTCCAGATCCACAATCCTAAAATTTAGTCTGAGAATCAACTAGTGAGTCATGGCCAGCGTATACTAAAGAAAGTGGTCATCGCAGCTAATTAGCACATTCATAGCTTTTTTACCCTGTGTGACTTTTTCCCTTTACTTTTAGTTTTGTTTTGATTTTTTCCTCTTTTGTCAAGCATCAGTTCATTTGCCTGTAGAAGATACTCTCATTACCACATTTCCCTCTGAAGACACCATAGTCCCTTCCCATTATTTTCTCAACCTACTACTTTTGAATTACACAATTTTTATTTTTTTGGGGGGTCACACCCACTGCTGCTCAGGGGTTACTCCTAGCTCCGCACTCAAGAATTTCTCCTGGTGGTGCTCAGGGGACCATATGGGATACCAGGGATCGAACCTGGGTCAGCCACATGCAAGGCAAATGCCCTACCACTCTGGCCTATGGAGGCGATAAATGGACTATCGCTCCGGCCCCTAAAGTGCACAAGTTTTAATGTAGCAAGTTTGTAGAAATATATAAAATACAACTACAACCTTATAGCATAAACACAAAATTTATATAACCCAGATAATCTAATGATTGTATAATTTAATCTACTGACAGATATGAAGAAAGAATGAAATAGGTGAGTAATCTAGAATCTCTTTGGAAGAGGATAAAATACACAAGAGCAATATACCTGGCATTCATAATAAGGCATTTGTTATTTTGAAAGTAACTTTTCAGTTTATTAATAATAAAAACTGTTGGGATATGGGTAAAAGTGTAAATATTAGCATATCCCACTTCTATTTGAAAACAAGCTACTGCATATATCACTGCAATATGTGATGTTTTTCTAGTTAATATTTCTATAATAACTTCCCCATTGAAAGAATTTTTTTTTGCAGGGGAGGGTTTTCCCAAGGGGTTCTCAGGAGGCTTCCTGGTGATTCTCGGGTAATCAGGCCAACATTTCAAGGCTCAGTTTGAAGGTCTGACGATGCAGTGCTTCGGACCCAGTCACTCTGACTGAACTCATAGGCCTCTAGGGCACATCCTGCAATGCTCGGGGACCCTGTGTTTCTAGGACTGAACTGGGTGTTGTCTGCATGCAATGCATGTGCCTTAGCCTTTGTACTATACAGTCCTTTCTGTGAACTTTTCATGCACTATTAAAATGTGTCCCGGTGCTTGACACAGAGTATTCTCAACATTGAGTGAATGGCAGTATGAAGCTGCATAATATTCAAGCCCTGTTAAAGAGACAAGAAACTGCACAAATGAATTGAATGAAATAAAAATCATAAATGTTTATTTTAATTAAAATAATAAATATTATCTTTATCAAATTATTTACTTCTGAGACTCCTTTTTAATGTTTTATTTATTATTAAACCTGCACAGCAGAGCCTGGCTGCTACCCATGTCGTATTTGATATGCAAAATACCAGTAACAATTATAGACCTCATTCCCATGACCTGATGGAATGGTTTGAGGCTCTTTATGTTCCTTGAGCAAGCAAGTGCCCTTGGGCTCTACTAGCATGAGACAGGACATATGGAGATGTTACTGGTGCCCGCTCGAGCAAATTGGTGATGAACGGGAAGACAGTGACAGTGATTTATTATTAATTTAATTATTCTATTTATTATTGTTAAGTTTTTAGTTTGAGGGCCACACCTGACAGTGCTGAGGGACCATGCAGTTCCAGGGATTGAACCCAGGTCTCTCACATACAAGGTGTGTGCTCCAAAGCCTTGAGTTATAGCTCAGGTCCTTGCTAAGTATTAATAAATGATGGGCTTTGGAAACTATTATAAATGGTTGGCACTTTTTAATTCTGTAGAGAAACATTTCACAATTCATTTTACAACATAAAAACATAGGCATTTATCCATTTACATTTTGACTGAGAAAAATAATAAGGTTTCCAGTTCTTTAAATCCTAGTTTGCAAAAGCATTTTACTGTATAATCTCTCTGTGTTGTATTCCAGCTTACTTGTAGGTTTTCCTTGGAAGACTAACAGAAATCTAAACTACCTGCTTTGCTGCCTTTATACACTTTGCTAAGTTGTGTTCTTACAAGTCAGGAGATTAAAATTTAAAAAAATAGTAAGACAGTTTCACATGAAATAACTATAGTTGATTTTTTTTTTAAATTACGAGGACTTCCCAGTTGCAGAGGGCGATGAACACTTGGAAAAAAAACAAAAACAAAAACTGAAACTAATAAGAATTCAAAAGGGCATATTCAAGTTATTTTATCCTAAATATTCCTGAACAAGGATATCACAGGTTTTCTACATATTTCAATCATTTGAAGATGTAGAGATGATATGTTTTAAATGAAAACACTTTATAAACTTCTCTCATCAGATGGGTCAAAGGAAATTAGTTTTGTAGATTTTATCCTTATTTAAAACAATCCCAGGTCCTACCCAGGGCTTTATCCTGCCACTATTCCTATGTTCATGTCATATCAATTTTCCTTCCCCATAAAAAATTTCAAAAGCATGTTTAAAAAAAATTTAAAGGAAGTAAAGAAAAAATTTTGGGGTAGTGTTGATATCACTCCTAGGGTAGTCACGTGACTGTAATTATATAAAGAGGAACTAATTTATACTTCATGTACATGTCCAATTGTTGTATTCAATAGAGACATCATGAATTATTTGATAATGTTGAATTATTGAAATAAATATCCAGTTCTGTTGTAATATTGATATGTTATAGCCGAACAGATAGTGAAGCCTGCTAAAAGCTTAGCTTGCACGTGGCAGACTCCTTGACCTCACGTATAGTGTACACCGGAAGTGACCCCTGAGCACTGAGCCAAGAGTAAGCCCTGTGTACTGACAAGTGATCCCTCAAGAATTATGTGAGAATTAGTAAAGAGTTCCACTTATAAGTTAATTCAAGAAACACTTTCTGTTAGAAACAATATTTGTGCTAGAGATATTATTTAAGGGAAAAAATAAACAGGACTCAGCAAATAACACATCCCTCTTTTTATCAGGGTCTTCTTGTTTTTGCTTTAGTTTTCTCCTTTGGAGCTCCTCTGAGCTTATTTCTGCACCTCTGCTCCAGAGCTCTCAGTCAGTTTGCTAGCGGTATGGAATAGTGCAATGTGCTCTTGATAAAAGGGAAAGCTGGATCTACTCTCATGCCTCTTTCTACATCAAATGGAGTTATAGCAAATCAGAGTCCATGTGTCAATAGATGCAGCACCTGCAGTGTGACTTGCGAGAATATTTTTAAACTTGCAGGTATATTGACAACAAATCAAACACACCTAAAAAACGGATTTCAGGGTTCCTGAGATGATCGTACGGCTCTCAATCTATCTATTCTCCATCTGCCATGCACCTTTATATTGCCTATAATACAATGAGGAAACATTGTTAAAATTCTAAAACAGCTGAATGAAAATATATGCTTCACGGTTCTTCTTTAAACCCACAATATATTCAGTGCTAACCTCTTTTTTAAAAATGGAAAACACAATTGTTATCACCATTGTTATATAGCTTTTGTAAAAAGTTTTTGATAGACGTGATTCAAATTTCTTAAGCTTTTTATTATTTGTGGAAATGCTTTTAAAGCATTCTTGAAGTGAATACATAGTAACTGGAATTGGTAAATTCATTTATATATCCTACATAATATTCACTGATACAAAAACATTGAAAATATATTACTCTAGTTTCCTTTACATCCATTTCCTGTCAATAATGAACTACAATCTCAACATATATTTCATTTGTTTTTATATAATTCTAATGTTGCATATACATTCTCTTTAGTCTAGCAACTTTTGCACAGTATTAATTCTGTTAGCTTCATTACATTTCTCGAGTCACTTCATTCATTATCGATTGCTGATATGCCAGAAATATACTGCATATATTATCATCATATTGTATAAATACAATCCATCTATTTGATTCTATTGAAGGTGAAATTTTGGGAGGAACTTTTTTATGAATAAATATTTTAGTGATATTTACAATATATAAAAATGTTTTTAGGATGTGCACTAATGTCTTATATTTAGAGGTGGAACCACACACATTGTTCAACTCTAGTTGATGTGTAAATATTTTGTCTTTTTCCCATTTGCTTTGTAATTTTCACTCCAATATGATACATTTGAGAATATTTGTTGCTATCCATTCTTTTCAATACTATCCATTCTTTTTAAATACAAATATATTAATTAATTCTTACTATAAATCAGGAGGTCAAGTACACAATCTGGATAATCTGGAAATGTTTCTGGAATATATATTTTTTATTGATCTCTTAGCTATTCTTTGCACCAATATTACCTATTTATGTTTATATTTGTGCCCCTTGAGGTATTGCAGGTGTGGCTGCAGTGCCCAGCTGCATCAACGTGTGGCAGACAGAAGACAGGCTTGTCTACACCCAGGACTCTGCCCTGTGGGCCCTGGTTGGTTTATGGTCTGACGTAGAAAAAGACTGGGTCACTTGGGAGGAACCTAGAGCCACGGCAGAGCCTGGCAAGCTACCCTTGGTGTATTCGATATGCCAAAAACAGTAACAATAATGGACCTCATTCCCAACGAATGGAAGCATTGCTGATGCCTGCTTGAACAAATCAATGATCAATGGGAAGACAAGTAATGTTATATCAATAGGGGGTTTTTTGCAGTGAGGGCGTATTATATATTCAGTAATCTATATTACAATTTCTCCAACTTTTCCCATTCCAAGTCTGTCTTGAAACTTTGTATTTTCCTCATTCTCACCCATGGATGGACGGACGGACAGACGGACGGACGGACGGATGGATGGATGGATGGATGGATGGATGGATGGATGGATGGATGGATGGATGGATGGATGGATAGACAGATGGACGGATGGATGGATGGATGGATGGATGGGTGGAGGGGAAGGAGGGAGGGAGGGTGAGAGGGAGGAAGGGAAAGAGGGATGGATGGATGTACTACTTGAATTTTTAATTTTATTCCAAGTGCAAATCAACTTGGGGAAAATCCACATCGATAAAATATTAAAATTCCAGTTGAACTACATTTTAGGTAATTATTTTCTTTAGAACATGAGTGATTTTCAAAAAAAATATTTTGTAGCTTTATGAAGAAAAGACTTGTCTGTCTTATTAAATACTTAAACTTTGGTGTCCATTCAGTTAAAAAATATATGTTGTGATATTTTATTTTCTACTTATTTTCCATAGAGTAGAGAATTTCAATTGAATTTTATATCCACTGAGATCCAAATTCACTTCTCAATTCAAGCAGGTATTTTTTCTGTAACACTCTTTGAATTAGCTATGTTCCAACAATGTTTTCCCCAAACTAATAACCTCTAATGTCATCTTTTATCACATTAAAGTGTGTTTATATGTCTAGTTTGAAGAAAATGATCATGAAAGCCGTTGAATGTCACAGGAGGCTTTTTCACTTTGTTTATTGAGTATATTATGTGGTTTTTCCTTCCATATATAATGAATATGATAAATATATTTGTTGTGTTTTTGTCTGGGATGTTTTGCTTTGAGTCAACCAAATATGCTGCTACCCTAATCAGCATGTTTTTATAATTTTTAATTTTTATCATTGAATTTTCTTCCATGGATTACAAATGAAATTTGAATAAAATTAATATGAAGAAAATAATATGTATGGCAACTAGCTTATATCAAGGTCTAACATGTATTATCTGTGTGTTACTTTTAACTTCGTATTCATAGAACAATAAAACTTGCCTGATCTGCCAAACATAGTGGTTGTAAATATAAATAGCTGAGCAAAAGTGAAAATGGGTGGTAAATTATAAATGATTATTAACATAAACTTAAATGTTCAATCACTATTATACAGTTCATTATAGTTCTATTTAATAATATAATAATATGTAAGTTAAATCTTATTCTTGAATACTTTTATTTTTATTGGACATCAAAGCACACTTGCTTTGATTTTCCCCAAACCTATCTAAATTGCCAAAACTGACTAATGAGAAAGTTTCAAATCCATGAATTCTTAATGGACTAAAATATAGAAGTGTTAACTCAGCTTTAATAGATGCATTTTTCATATTATACGTAAAAAAATTTGAGATGGATTATAAATCTTATTCTTTTTATATTTTGATGACAAAAATAATCACAAATTTCAAATCTTTAGTCCAAACATAGGTCCTTAAAATATTCTTTCAGTCTAAACATGATCAAATCAACAACTTTCAGTTTCCAAATAGGGAAAACAGACAAAATGAGCAAATTCTATATCCTACTTTGTTAGAAAATATCACATGTTAAATTTATTCTCCTTATTCTCCATCTTTCTCTTCCACCCAAAAGCAGGGAACAAATGAATTAAAGTTCAAAATAGCACCAAGATGATCCTGTGTCATTAAGCCCGCTAATTATATTTTTTAAAAGATTTTCTTTGAAAAAAAGGTACAAATTTACTTTTAGAAATTTCTTCTTTCTTTCCAGATATTAAATTGCTAATTCATCTATCGGACAGACTGGTGACAGAATTCTAGGTTATACTGTATTTTTCTGAAAGACAAAGTGAAGTGATAAAGTAACTCCCCTGCAGTGGAAAAGTTACCCTGACTTGTCTACTGAGAGTTTCACTTTGCTAGCTTTCATAGTCAGTTAGCTTTAATGCTGGGTTCATCATATGAATTGGGGGAACAAGATCAGTACTTGGGTCTAAGCATCTGAACACTATTATCATCGCTCCATTTGATTTCTTGATTATTCTATACCCTACCTTGTGTACTTATGGGGAGAACAAACAGAAGGTTATGGGGGGGTGGGAGGATCTCTGCTTTTTAAAATTTTTCCCCTAGAGGAAAACATGAGTGCAAAGACAGATATGAGCTGATATAAAGATACACCTATAATAGAAATGACTCTAAATTGTGGGCCTTAGATGAGATAATTATGACTAATTCTTATAATTTTGATCCACACAAAGCAAGAGCACTGACACGTTTCCTTTTTTTTTCTACAAAAATACGGACTTAATGAGAGATTTCTTATAAGAAAATTGCTGAAAATCCACTTTACCTATGCATTTCTTTCTTGATTCTCCCTGGAATATTAAATAAAAGCAACAACAATAAAACCACAAGCCCCAAAATATTAAAATCTGAGAGAAAAAAGAAAAACTAGATTTTAATTATCGTGAGTATTAGAACTTTAAGAAAATTGTACAATACTTGTATTCACTTTATTTTAAATAGAACATCTACAAAAATTTAACAACCCATAACATGTTAAAAAAACATTTACCTTTAATGTAATAATGTGCATGTATTTTATTGTTAGACTTATTAGAAAGAAACTTAGTGACTTGTCACTGGCATAACAGTCCTTAAATAATTAAAAATAATCTTGACAAAAATTCTAAATAAATAACAATCTTGAAGTTAATAAGAAAATAATTGTGATGATATTTTCTATTTGTAATATGATAACTACCTACTAAATTTTATCAAGATGAAATTCGTTACCTTAAAATTCAGCATCTTGAAAAAGTCTTCATCACTAATTAAAATAATAGCAATGGAAGAACATCTGCAATTACCCTGCTTAGGATAAAATTACAAGGGCTATAAATCTCCAAGCTTCAGGGCATAAACTGATCGCCAGCTGGGGTGAGGAAGAATGTCTACCTATTGTGTAGTTTTGCAAAATTAGGTACATTGTGTGTTTTACTCTCTCGGAAACATCTGGCACAGATCATTATGAGACTTTTGGACTATCTGCAAGGGACACTACTTAGCTAAATTACTGCAACTTCATATTTAAATATGTATTTATATACAATGTTAACATTTAAGGATTTGAATATTCATTTTAATGTCACTAATTCAAATTTTTCCCAGGATAGAGAAGAAAATTTGTGAGGAATACAACTGTTTAGATTCTGGTGTTCTTTCATAAAGCAGAAGCTAGCATTGTTGTGGTCAACATCCGGGAAAATCCACTGAGCAGAAACAAAAGCACAAAATGCCCATGAACTTTGAACCACCACCAAGTGACAAAGAGAACAAAGTGGAGCAAATGTTTATACAGTAGTCTTTTCTCTCCCCAGTCTCTGATACTCAGATAAGAGGCCTTCTCACTTTCAGACAAAATAGATATAAATATGCATGAGGAAAGCTTGTGCTCCTAACTAGGTGAGATAAGGAAAAAGAAGAGCCAAACAAACTTGTAATGTCAGAAATGTCTGCACAGCAAGGTTCTGACCTGCCCTGTCAGTAGAAGATAGCTTGCAGGTTTAAAGGAAGAAGAGACCAGTAAGGGCAAGATACATTACAAGAACTCCGTGAAGCTGGATATGGTTATTAATGGTTTCCAGTCAGTTATTAATGGCTATGTCATAGTTATTAATCTGTCCCTAAATTAAAGGTGCCCTCAGAAAATCTAGTAACAAATTATAAGGTAAATAGTTCTTTATCACAATCAACTATCTCATCAAAACCCTGAATCACAAAATTGGTGATAGTCGATCAGGAAGGGTAATGGCTGCTTCCAGTGCTTCTCTGACGACACTCTGCAGCTGGAGGTGGGCACCTGTGGATGTCATGCCTCCTGGGCTCTGGATTGCCCGGCACACCCCTATGGTGCCCGGGTCCTCCAGGCCTAAACCAGGTGGTGGGGGGGAGGGAGGGCCTCCAGGGATGCTCCTAGATAGTAAAAAACCAAGTCCTGTTGAGAAAAACAGAGTCTGGCCACAGAGAGGCATATTCTTACCCTCTCCAATCCCTGCAGTTGGTTGATTAAAATAATAATTTAATTTCAATGACTGTATGATATCATCCTCCCAATTAATTCTAGTCCCTAATACTCCTTAATGAATTAATTCTAGCCTTTTATTAGCTGGAAATTGCATTCATAGGTGCTAAGAGCACAACTTATGAATATTAGTCTAACCTTACTATATTTCAGTGTAGATACTTTATATAATTGCTGTAGTGTAATGTATTTTGTCTAGAATGTTTATGGATTTATTATAAAAACATTATTTTCAACATCCTTTTCTTTTTACAATTAGCAACAACTCTAATATTAAATTTAAAAGTTTTTTTTCTCAAACTCATTACCACAATATTGCTGGAAAAATCTGAAAATCTGAAACATTTCTTCAACTACAAGGCATACAGTAGAATTTTGACTAAAATTTTAGAAATTTCAGCATTCACTAGACAAGGACTGAATTAATCTACATTCAAATATTAATCACTGGAGCCAGGATAGGCTCCACAAGCTAGTGCACACATTCCATGCAGAAAACTTGGAATTGAGCATCAGCATTATATGATCACAAGCACCACTGAGAGGAACATAAGAGCTCTGAGTCAGTGGTAGCCATTGAGGACTGCCTGGTGTGGCTCCTTGCTAAATCTGTCTCTAGGAGCAAGGGAGAAAGCATAGGGGATTAAGCTCTTGACTTGCAGCACGGTGAACCAATTCAATCCCTGGTACGGCCTATGGTGCCCTGGGAAGAGTCAGAAGCAAGCCTAAGTACAGTTTGGTGTGGTCCACTGCTCCCAAATATTTACTTCATAGATAACGTACATATACATACATGCATACATATATGTGCGTATAATCATATAATATGCACACGCATTTATGCACTCTGGCATTCTTTTATCTGTAACATCACAGCATTTACTAAAGCCAGCCATAGTTCATTACAGACCTCAGATGTATTCCTGCTTCACATTAATGGTCTTATAAGGTACCAGTGTTATCAATAAAGGTACATTGTACATTTCCTATGGGAAAAAATCTACTAACTATTCATGAGGATAGGCTCATTCTAAGTAGTCAGAGTATAAAAGATGACCTTATTAACTGCAAATAAGATGAATTCCAAAACACCTACTTTATTTCATGTAACTTAATGAAATATACATTTTGAAAGATATTTTCAGCTTGACATTTTTGAAACTGAAAACAGCACCACAAAAATTTTCCTAGTTTCTGTTCAATAAATAGCCACATTTAGGTGACTACAGTGAATATAAGATCTGTCCCCAAGCCGGGGGTGTTTTCAAAGCTGAGTTATAACACGTAGCTTTTACTTTTCTGAACCCTATCTCAATCTCCAGTGTCTTCTGGAAAATTGGGGGTGTTCCAATAACTAAACTTACTAGAGTCTACTGCTAAAATTTGCTGCTTTGGAAGAAAATGAAATATCCAAGGACAAGTTGAAAAGTCTAACTTAGGAATGGTTAAGTGCCATACAAGTGAAATTGTGTATAGTTCAGAAAGTGAGTCTTTGTAAGTTTTTTTCTGCATAACATATCACTGCAGATATAAAGAACAGCCATTATCCATCGTCCCATAGTTCTAGTGTGATTTGCTCCATCTTTCACATTCAGGAAAGCAGGCTGGACTGAGTCTCAGTCAGAGACTCCACAAGGGCAATACTCCCCAGCCTCCGAAGCAGCTGGCAGAATTTACTTTCTGTGTAGGTGTGACTGAAGACTTTTTTTCTTATTGTCAATTAAGTATTGTTCTTGTCTCCTAGAGACTCATGCAGAAGTTTACCATGGGGTCCCTCCCAGCGTCAAGCCAGCAGTATATAATCTTCTGTGAAAACCCTTCTTACACTTCAAATCTCTTTTGCCTGAAAAACCTCAGTACCCTTTAAGGGTTTGTTTAATTAGGTCAGACTTCCCCAGAATAATCTCTTTTCTAAAATTCAACTGTTTGGGGACCTTAATTACATCTACAAAATTCCTTCACAGCAGCACCTGGATTAGGGTTAATTGAGAAACTGAGAAAGGCTCATATTAGTTAATTTATTTGCTTTAATCAGTATGAGTTCAGACTCAAGCAGGAATCCTAAATATATATATATATATATACATATATATGTATATATATATTTTTATTTATAAAATATAAATGTAAATGTATATATGTTTAATGTGCTAAAAAGATCTGGAAAAGAGGTATTTGAATGGATAAAAAACACTGTGTCCTTGTGAATGTTTACATGAAGATAATCTCAGAAGAGGATCTTTAAAAAAATCAGCTGCCTCAGATGACCTATTTAGTGGATTATGCTAGTGTTATCAGCCAAATTTCAGGTTGACTGTATTGGGCAAAATGATTTTTAAGAAATATACAGATAATCCTAACATGTATTTACAATTTCTGTCCCAAACACCTCTACTGATCATGATTCTTTTTCAGGTGGAATGACTTGAGTCTTCATTCCTGAAAAATCTGGGCTATTCTGTACTGATTGGATTTTATATGTCTTATATTACAGACATAATCCTCATTCCCATTGTGTAATAGTCAAATTTCCCTTGATAATCTCTATTACTGCACAGTAAACTCAACTGACAGTATGGGATTTAGAAATGCTTTCTATAGTCAAAAATACTACATATAGCAAAGTTTACCATTTGATAAATTGGTAGAATAGTCTTTCAAGGATCTAATTATGGAACCAATTAAATGCGGGACCAAGATGAGATTTTTTTTTTTTTTTTTGCTTTTTGGGTCACACGTGGCAATGCTCAGGGGTTATTCCTGGCTCTGCACTCAGGAATTACTCCTGGCGGTGCTCAGGGGACCATATGGGATGCCGGGGATCGAACCTGGGTCGGCCGTGTGCAAGGCAAACATCCTACCTGCTAGAGTATTTCTCGGCCCCTATTCTTGTTCTCCGATTGTGCGACTTCTCTAAGACAGCATATGGTTCTACTTCTTTCCAAAGAGAGAATTGCTGGTAGAAAGTGATGTGACTCACTCCATTCACTTCTACCCCCAATGTTCTACTGCCAAGTTTTGTTTCTTATCCCATGACCATAGACTTTTCTAATATAAATAGCTAAGACCTAAAGAAATAATTATTCCATCAGTGAACAAACTGCCTATTTAAACTAGGAGTTTTGACTTTTATCAGACAATGTTGCACTCCTCATGCCTTAAATTAACAAGCAAAAATGAGGTTACTAGTTGGGGTGATTTATTTTGACCATCGGGGAAATTATTCTGCTACTGCATGATGGGGGCAATGAAGAGCACGTCTGAGATATAGGCGAGCCTGTAGGCATCTCTAATCACTTCCATGTCCTAGGATTAAAGCAAATTAATAATCACAATACATTTTTGGTATTGCTGCTGCTAATGGAGCACACTATTCAGAATGAAGGTTGAAAACAACCTAACAGCTTGCTGAGGACAAAATGAAGTGAAAGGAGTGGTAGAAGACGATAGCCATCAATGCTTTCTATAACATGTGACCAATGGCAGAGAAGAGGATCATTTATGAGCATGCCCTCTGTGGGGTGATGTGAATATCTAAATATACCCTTGCACATGCACACACACACTCACACACATACATATATATTACAATTATCCCTTGGTAATTTAGTTCTCTTAGCCTTCAATCATCTGACATAATAGATAAAATTACTGTTCTAGTGTTAAAGCTTTAGGAGTAAAGAGGATAATAAATATAATTCAATAGCTTTGTATTTTCTGTTTCTTAAGGATTGGCATGCTTTCAGATGTATGCAGATAACCATATCATTAAAGTTAGAAATATGACTTGTATTTGTCTTTACTTAGAGAAATAATCTAGAAAAACGTGTATTCATAAAGAATGGACTGAGATGGGATTCTGTCAACATAGATAGGTTTCATTTACCTTTTACTCAGATACTGACAGGTGTTGTTTTGGATGGATTCTGAGGTTGTGATCAAATTGTTTAACCAGGGAGCATTATTTATTAGCTTGAGTTATGGGGCCCTATACAAGGGCTCAAGGGCTGCTCCTGACTTGGTGTTCAGGGGTCAATACAGGCAGTGCTTGAGGGATCATGCTGTGCCTGGGATTAAACTCAGTCATCCTGCAGGCAAAGCATGTGCTCACACCTGCTGGTTGACCTCTCCAGCCTAATCTGCTGACTTTAAATTGGGGAAATAAATTCATGTGTTGTGATTGAATATGATTCAAGTATTAATGATAATCTGGAAACAAACTATTGGAGGATGAAGTAGAGGTAGTAGGAGAGTAGGAGAGAGACTGGACAGTAGAAGCAGCAGAGGGTGGACAGTGAATCACAGAGAGAAGAGAAACCTATCTGTAAGATGATATCTCATTGTTGTCTTAATCTGGATGTCTCTGATAATAAGTGATGATAAACACTCTCCCGATGTTTTTATGGGATGAATAGGTTTATTGTTGATTTTTGTGGGAGGGAACCTGGGGTCACTGTTGGGGGGAAACAGACACTGGTGATAATATTGGAGGTGGAACACAACTTTGTAAGTCATGGCACTTGCATTTAAAAAAAAAGAAACATTTGGCCACATGTGGCTGTGTTCAGGTTTACTCCCAGCTCTCTGCTCAGTGGCCACTCCTGTGTGACTCAGGACCCATCTGTGGTATTGGGGATTGGACCCAGGACAGCTGCGTGCAAGTTAAGGGGCCATCTTTTCCCTCCTCCAAGAAAGATATTTTGCACAGCAGCTTTGGTTTATACTCTTTAGTGTCATTTATAAAATTCCCTATTACCTGCCCTAAGTATTTCACGTTTACTTAGTCTCCATGAGAGTATAATAAAATTCCTTATATTAAGTGAATAAATACATACACATAGAGATAAATATAAAACATATAAGTATAGGTATACATAACACTGGCGTACCCACTAGTTATCCTTTCTGTTAGCAGTTAAAGACACAGGATGTCTTTAAATTTTGCCTATGGTCGTCTTTCTTTGCTTCTTTATGAATGTGGTAAGATACTGTAACAATCATCAGAATCAAAATTGGAAGACCTAGGCTTGAGGCTAGTGCTGCCACTAAAGGCATCATAACCCTGAGAAAATCACTTAACCTTTAAGAGCTTCGGTTCTCTCTTCTATATTTCAAGGCATACATTACAGAGTAGTGAGCATCAGACAAGAATGATAATATAGAAGCATGCTGTACACTAGAGAAGTGTTGCTGCTCTGGCTCAGAAGAGCCGCACTGTTCACTGTTCTGCACTCTGGAGATGCTTAAAACGGAAGATGACTGGAATGTGAAGGGTACCTCTGGCATGACAGGTGTGAGTTTCTCAAAAAATTCTTTACATTAATTTCTGTTTTTCTGGACCACACCCAGCGGTACTCAATGATCATTCCTGGCATGCTCAAGGTACCATGTGGGTCCTGGGGATCAAACCTGGGTCAGTCATATGCAAGGAAAGTGACCTATTCCTGTACTATCCCTCCAGCATACATTAATTTCTGTCCTGTGATGTGGAGTAAAAGACCATAAATACTGATACTTGAAGTACTGATACCTCATCTTTTGGGGGACCCAAAAGATCTAAGGACTGTGAAACTAGTCAGTTTAATATTAATATTTTTCTTCTTTTCTATGGTGAGAAAACTAAAATGGAATGAACAATAATTCAACTGTCATTAAATTCTATTTCTAGACTTAATTCCTTTCTAGATTCTATTATTGACCCAGGGAAATTGAATGGACCCATTTTGAATGACTACAGCTAGTGACTGACACTTGGTTGGCTCCTTTGGAAGTCTAATTATATTACTGTCTTAAGTCATTTTTAGGTTATTTTACTGTAATATTTAAGGTGATTTTCAATTTACTATGAAACAATTCTTTGAAAAAAATCATCATGATTATTTATTAAATTCTCACATTCTTTATTAAAGTCTTTGAAAATAACTTCCATTTTATGTTTTATTGAACAAAAGTACTGAGTATCTGCTAATATTTGAATACAGGAAAAAAAACTCAAGCTCTGTGACCTAGACTAATTAAATTGGCTTGTATGCTTTTCTTCAAAGTCACCTCTCTCAATCTCTGAAAACTTAGAGAAATTGCATATGGTGCTGTTCTTATTTTAAGCATTATTTTGAGTTATTATTATTTTGTTTTTATGCCACACTCAGTAATATTAGACATTTCTCTTAGTTCCGCACTCTAGAATCACCCTGGAGTACCATATGGTCTGATTTAGATCAAACCCAGGTCAGCATCATGAAAGGTAAGTACTTACTCATGGTACTACCACTCCATCCCCTATAATTATTATTATTCTCAATATTCCCCTTTATTATAGTAGACACCTGAAAGGCTCAAAAAAGTAAAATCATTGTAATTTCCCTTAGAATTGAAATTTGATCACAAGACAGTTTTCCAAAATATCAGTAAAATTATTTCAAATATCCTTCAAATTGATTATCAATGAGGGATTTAAATTTAATTATCACTCAAAATCTTTACTTTTTAATTAATCTACACAGAAACTGATCTGAAACACCATCAACCAAACCTTACACAGCAAGAGACAACAGCCTACAGTAGAGATGGAGACAGAAACAACCTCACCAAGAAAGAGTTCCCACTTCTAGGCAACAAAGTACAAACAACCAAAGGTTTCTAAGGTTCAGAGATTTACCCAGGGACCAGGGAAAGAATTATTAAGTTACTCAGACCCCAATACAATTCTACACTTATAATTCTGGAATGTGAGACCATAAAATATAGGCTTAATATAGGTTATAAATATAGAGATAAACATAAGTTAAAAAGGCTGGAGCAATAGTACAGAGAACAAGGTGCTTGCCTTGCACATGGCTGTCCCATATTTAATCCCTGGCACCATATATGGTCCCTAATTCCCATATCAGGAGGGATCCCTGAGTGCAGAGCAGAAGTAATCACTGAGCACTGCCAGGTGTGGCCCCAAAAAGCCCGCCAAACAAAACATAATTTAAAATCACTGAAAGGTGCCTAATCATCTCTTTCGACCTTGCTGAGAAGAGTTATAACAGCAGTGCCTAGTGATTCTATGTTAAATTTCACTCTCCATAGTAATAGACCCTGAGGGAAAAATCCTGAGAGCAGAGAGTACTACAGATTCCTGGCAAACAGCTGATTGCTGGGATAAATTACTGAGTGCCTAGTCTTAGAAAACAAACAGACCCGACCTTCCCAGTCTGTATCTGACTACTAGCAAGCAAGTCACACTCTGCCAATAAATACTCTAAGATCCTCCAAAAACACTGTAGTTAGCAGGGAAGTGGTGGGGGTTGCCTGGCTACAGATAGCAGATAGCACATCTCTGTCCCAGTCAGTAGGGGAGGCCCTGCGTTTTTTAAAATGCATTCTATCACAAACCCTTCACTCCCCTCCCAGGACTGGGTACTGCTGTTGCCTAGTGGTGGCCAGGACCAGGCAACCTTGAATCCCAAGCCTACTTAACACTGCCTCCAGGGTTAGGCACCATGACTTTGAGCCCTGTCACCATCCACATCTTCCCAAACCTAATGTATAACTGATGCTGGGTTCTCAGGACTGTGCAACTCTAGCTGCTATCAAGGCCAACTTGAGCACGGTAAAAAGGTGCTATAGAACACACATGAGTAAACAATTTAGCTCATGATTTAGGCTCATTTGAACTATGCATTGTAGCTACTGACATATACTGGTGACTGAAAATTCCTGGTTTTCATCCAAAGCAACCTGAACTTTGTTCAAGAGTGCTATTGGAAACTAAACACTTTAGCCTGGAAACTGAGAAATAGTACAGGGGTTAATGTGATTTGCCTTGGATGTGGCCAATCCTGAATGCAGCGTAACACCAGGGGCATAAAAGCCTTGAGCACCATAAAAAATAACCAACATAAAAGAGCATGAGAGTAATAAAATGATAAATAATATCAAGAAAAACAATACACAGAACATAGGGATTCCTGAAGAAAAGAAAAAGGGACAGAATTCATATTTAAAGAATAATAACCAAGAACTTCCACAAACTGAGGAAGAAGGCAGATGCAGAAGCTCAAAAAAGTTCCAAAGTTTTGCACAAAGTTCCAAACAGACAAATTCCAAAACAGATAGATCCCAGGTAAAATGGCAAAACTCAAAGATAGAGAAGCTCAGAAGCATAAAGAGAAAAGCAAATAATCACATGTAAGGAAGCCCCATAAGACTCAGCAGAGGAGCTGGAGCGAAACCTCAATAAGCTGAGTGCAGAATTGCGTACAGAAAGCCCAGTCAGATCCCTAGCACACTGTGGTTCCCGAGCACTGCTAGGAGTGACTCCTAAACACAAAGCAGGGAGTTGCCCTGATACCACCAGGTGAGGTGTGGGTCTTAAACAGATAAAAATAAGAATAAAGAATGTCAGCAACTCAGGCAAAAGGTTGAATGTGAAGAGCAGGTGGATAACACTCTACACAGCTAGACTGAAACTCTGATTTGAAGGAGTGATAAGATTTTTACACAATAAATAGTTAAAGGAATCCATAGCTGCTAAACCAACTCTAAGAAATGCTAAAAGTGTCTTCTCTAAAAGGCAAGGAAATACCATTTAGTTGTAGTATGACACTCAAAATTCTTAAGTGTGGTGATACATGGTGATATTATGATTTGTTATAATAAACTGAAGATTTACATGCTGTAAGTTGTAAATGGTATATAGTATCAGAATTCTCAATTTAATATTAAAAAAAACTCTTAAAAGAAACCAGAAAGGAGTTGCAAGTAGAATATGATCACTAGGGGCCGGAGTGATAGCCCAGCGGGTAGGGCATTTGCCTTGCACGTGGCCAGCCTGTGCCGGCCCGGGTTCCATCCCGGCATCCCATATGGTCCTCTGAGCACCGCCAGGAGTGATTCCTGAGTGCAGAACCAGGAGAAACCCCTGAGCATTGCCGGGTGTGACCCAAAAAGCAAAAAAAAAAAAAAAAAAATAGAATATGATCACTAACCAGAAGCCAAATATCCAAGGAGAAAATCACTTGTCACTTGAATCCCGTTATTCATCGATTTGCTCGGCGGGCGCCAGTAACATTTCCATTGGACCCTATCACATGCCAATGTAGCCCAATGGCATCTGGTTGATTCAGGAATATGAAGAGCCTCAAACCGTTCCTTCAGGGTCTTAACAAGGAAGTCTGACCATCTTGTAGGTGGGCGCCCGTGATCTTTTTGACATCCCGTGGGATCCAGTCGGTAGCGGCTCTAGTCCAGCGGTTGTCTCCAAATCGCATTACATGTCCAGCCCATCTGATTTTTCGATGCCTTGGCAAAGCGAGACAGCGTCCCTGATTCTGGAATAGCGGCGGAGGTCAGAACTCCGGATTCCTTCTCTCACTTGAGTGAGGCGTGATATTCCAAGCATAGCTCTTGACACAGGTACACCCGGCAGAGGAGAAACCAGCTTTCCCCGTTGAACCCCCTGCACTCCATGGACCACGAGGCAACTTCCGACCCGAGTCCACCATCCCGATGGAGCCTCGGGGGCCCAGAGAAACCCCCACACCTTGCTGGCAGCGATCTGTGTCACAATCCACACTCTGCAGCTGGTAAGATCTCCCCACAGCATATTAATCCAGTCTCCAGCCCACAGATTAACCCAGTCTCCAGCCCAGCTTGTCAGAAACCCAGCCTACAAGGACCCGCCCTGCAGAGACCCGCCCTTCAGAGGAGAGTATTTCAAACCCAGAAATGCTTGGAGCCTAAGACACAGGTACACCCGGCAGAGGAGAAACCAGCTTTCCCGTTGAACCCCCTGCACTCCATGGACCACGAGGCAACTTCCGACCCGAGTCCACCATCCCGATGGAGCCTCGGGAGGAGCCCAGAGAAACCCCCCACACCTTGCTGGCAGCGATCTGTGTCACAATCCACACTCTGCAGCTGGTAAGATCTCCCCACAGCATATTAATCCAGTCTCCAGCCCACAGATTAACCAGTCTCCAGCCCAGCTTGTCAGAAACCCAGCCTACAAGGACCCGCCCTGCAGAGACCCGCCCTTCAGAGGAGAGTATTTCAAACCCAGAAATGCTTGAGCCTAAGACACAGGTACACCCGGCAGAGGAGAAACCAGCTTTCCCCGTTGAACCCCCTGCACTCCATGGACCACGAGAGCAACTTCCGACCCGAGTCCACCATCCCGATGGAGCCTCGGAGGAGCCCAGAGAAACCCCCACACCTTGCTGGCAGCGATCTGTGTCACAATCCACACTCTGCAGCTGGTAAGATCTCCCCACAGCATATTAATCCAGTCTCCAGCCCACAGATTAATCCAGTCTCCAGCCCAGCTTGTCAGAAACCCAGACTATAAGGACCCGCCCTGCAGAGACCCGCCCTTCAGAGGAGAGTATTTCAAACCCAGAAATGCTTGAGCCTAAGACACAGGTACACCCGGCAGAGGGAAACCAGCTTCCCGTTTGCGCGGCCAGCTCTGTCCTTACCTCCAAACTACCACAAATATTCTACCCACCCTCTGAGAGAGTCCCACAAAGTAATGAAAATATAGTGCCCGCATGGCAGAGCCTGGCAAGCTGTCCGATGCGTGTTCGATATGCCAAATCCAGTAACAAAGGAGAAAATAAGAGAAGATTAAAGGAACAAAGAAAGTTGCAGACCTAGAGAGATAGTGCTGTAAGTAAGGCACTCGCCTTGCAAGGGTATAACCTGGGTTCGATTCCAGTATCCCAAAAGCTCCCATGAGCACCAGCAGGAGTGATTTCTGAATGCAGAATCAGAAGTACCCTGAACAACACTGGGTGTGGCCCCAAAGCCCAAAACAAACAAAGAAAACAAAAGAACAAAAAATAACTAGAACTCACTTAGAAAATGGCTGTTGTTTTCCTTTTTTAAATAGGGGCCTCTCTGATGCTGCTCAGAGCATCAAGGGCCACTTCTGGGGGTACTCAGTCTGGCATTGTGGGCATTAGAGTTCCAGACTCTGTCCATAGTGCATGTTGTTTGGGCCTGTCAGTGATCAAGGCCAACATCCGTCAATGTCAGTGGTGGTCATATGGTGTTAGAGATCAAACTGGTCTCCTGAATGGGAGACATTATTATGAGCTCCTTTGAATTATCTCTCCAGCCTTAGTTTTTTATGTTAATTTACCAGTCAACAATTAATGCAAAGATCTGAAATTACTAACCAAAAAACAGAGGCCACCTTTTACCTTAATGATGAGTATAGACTCAATATAAAACTTTGAAAAAACACTAATACAGATAGTGGTAGACCAAAAAGGTTGACAGTCATACCTAACACAAGCATTCCAAACTTAGCTTTGAAACTTTGATGTTTGAACTTTGATTTCAAACTTAGAAAAATGAGAGTAATAATAAGAGACAAATATAAACATTATATTGGAATTACAAGATCAATACATCAAGTAAACTGAACACATTAAAAGAAATGTGCCAGTGGATATAATGGGTTAGAGAGATAGTACAGTATGTAGGACAAGAAGCAAAAGTGCCTGCCTCTATGGAGTGGGGGGGAACCAGGGGACATAGGTACTGGGAAATGGGGACTGGTGGAGATGGGTGCTGGAACACTGTATGACTGAAACCCAAACCTGAACATCTTTGTAATTGTATGCCTCATGGTGATATAATAAAAAATTTAAAAATAAATATATATGCGCAAATAAATTAATATATATGTATATATGTGCATACACACATATAATAAAAAAAGCATAAGGGATTGTGGTAAGTATTACTGGCACTTTGATATTTTGTTAAACACTGTCTTTTTAAAACACAACTTTCTTAGTCTTGCAAACCAATATTATGTCACTTTAAAAAAAATATATACTGTTCTAAAAGGTGCCCCCAAAAGAAAAATGTAGTAGTCCATTTGAACACTGTGATTTATGGAGAAAACAAAAAGGAAATAAGCAAATACCGTCATTAGTAAAATGGGCAAATACTTCGTGACATATTACACAAGAGGATACCCAACGATTAGCTGAGCACGTGTCATTTATTTATTTTTAATTTCATACTAGGTGATGCTCAGGGTTACTCCTGGTCTGCACTCAGGGATTACTCCTAACAGGGCTCGGGGGACCATATGCAGTGCCAGGGATTAAACTGGGTCCACTGTGCACAAGGGAAGCATCCTACCCACAATACCATCAATAAGGCCTTTTCAAATGAACACATTTTTAATTTTTTATTCTTATAGTTTAGGTTGCATGATTCCAATACTGTTAACATTTATGATATTAGTGTCCAAAGTTACTGCACCTGATCGCTCTTCACTAATGTCCTATGCTACTTCTTGTTCATGTCTTCATGCCTACACTCCCCCAATTGTATGGCAACCCCACATCTGTGATACAGGTGTCAAGGATGTTATTGTCAGACAGTGTCTACTTCCTTCTTTGCCCTTTCTACATACCACCGATGAATGAGATCATCTGTATTTTTCTTTCTCCCTCTCACATATAAACTAAATGTAAAATTCTTTTTATATATCAACGTGTATATAATTTTTTATATTAGAATCTTCAGGAAAATAATATATTAATTGAAATTTTAAATTAAAGATTCTGGAGAAAGGTTTATTAATTTCTTAAAGAAATTATTAATTGCTAACTGTTGTGGTTCGGCTGTGCACCCCAATAAAGTTCTGGAGCAGGGTGTAGGAATCTCCCTTCTGCCCCAGGCAGGGATCTGCTACCGGGGGACAGAGAAAGACATGAGAATCCAGCAAAGTTTTAAGATGCTTTACGTCCACAGGTTCTGGCATACAATCCTGTAACAGGAAAATCCTGGACTTAGGTTTCTAGCAGGGCCCCAGCTAGGTGTGGGTTTAGAATCCTAGGCCAAGATGGCGTCACCACATGTTAAGGCCCAACAGGGAGGCGAACAGAGAGGAGAGGGTGAAGAGGCAAAAGGCAAAAGCGCTAAAAGAGGGAGAAAGAAAGCAGGCTACAGTTTTATATTCCTGCAAATGGACCACCCACCCCAACCGAAAGCCATCAGGGTCAATTCCCCTCAGGCAATTTCACCCAGGACCACAACTAGGCCCTTTGAGATGTTAATGCTGCCCAGCCAAGATCTGCCTTGGAAGTGCACCTGCAGGGTAGAGTGAAGGAGGGGCATCTGAGATGAACTGTATCTCAGAATACAAAGAAATGCATCTGTACCAAAGACTACTCTATAGCCAGGTATAAATTTCTCCAAGCCTTCAGAAAATTCTCATCTTTACTTCAAGTTGTTTTGTATATTAGCCTTTAGACGTTTAGAGAGCCATGCTTGCTTGCTAAGAGGCAAACAGCATTTTTCTCTGGTCTAAAGTTAGAGATCCCATGTGGCCAGGTGAATATACTGATAAGATCTAGCTAGTCCCATCCATGATGGCTGTGGCAGCATAAGAGAAAATATTTATACCAGCTATCATAGAATACATGGTAAGATATACTGTCACATTTAAGCTGTCACCCTGCCCCATCTACAAAGTGTCCTGCACAAGGCAACTCCTGGCCAGATGCAGAGGCTCAACAGTGTACTGCAGCAGCTAACCGATACAAGGTCTTACGTAGCAAATTCATTCCCTCTTTTAAGAGGTGTATATAATTTTTAAACTTGTAGAATTACAACAAAGTACAAGATCCTATGTAAGAGAACAAAGCTGTGCCCATTTCTATTGTAATCCTACCAAGAACAGTCAAGAGCTAGAAATAATACAAGAGGTTTTCAAGGACATTTTATTTTCTATCTAAAGACAAAAATATATAGATTTATTTACTCTGCCCACATAGTGAACCCGTAAAGGGTCATTAAATGAACATCCAGTGACATAGTGAACACTCAAATGACATAGAAAACTACAAACATCCCAATAAAAACATGCCTATGCCTTAAAATAATGCATGTATTATCTATAAATGTAAGGATTCTATAACCATTTCTATGATCAAAGATCATTAACTGTTTTTAGTTATTATTTTTTCCAAAATATATTTTCACACTCTGGTGTGAAAATATATTTTGGAAAATACAGTTTATGTATGTATATATATATATATATATATATATATATATATATATATATTGTTTATAGTCAATATATTAAATCACCATAACTGTAACATATAGGTTCTTGAATTGAAAGAGCCTCGCCACCCGATGGGGTGACTGACTGGGAGCCTCGGAATGCCGCACCTATCAAGGAAAACTCTGAGAGACCGGGTCCTATGCAAAAGCAAGGGTTTTATTAATGGAAGCATACTCGGGCCCATAGCATGACCCCAAGCAGTCAGTGGTTAAGAGCGCCGAGCCCTTCCAGCGAGGATCTTTTAAGAGATAGTTCCAGCTGCTACAGAAAAGCCCGCGCATAAACATCCAATAGATTTAAAATATTACATCAAGGTCTGAGCACAGGCAGCCAATTACTTTGTACCAAGTAACCATCCCCCACCAATCAGATTATTCCTTTTTTTTTTTTTTGCTTTTTTGGGTCACACCCGGCAATGCTCAGGGGTTACTCCTGGCTCTGCACTCAGGAATTACTCCTGGCGGTGCTCGGGGACCATATGGGATCCGGGGATCGAACCCTGGCTGGCATGGGCTGGCTGCGTGCAAGGCAAACGCCCTACCGCTGGGCTATCGCCTCGGCACAATCAGATTATTCTTAATACTTCTTTCTATATTTGCTGTGGCTAGATACACGCGTGGGATTATGGGGCAGTAATGGCTATGCTCCTACGTGCAGGAATGGGATTCTGGTAATTCAGGCCAGATAGCAGGTCCTGGGCGGGAGTCTCAGAACCTCTAACAGGAGTTTATTCTGGGCCTTTTGTAGATAACAGTATGAAAAGGTTACTTCAAGATGAAAAGGACACTCAGGCTCTAAACTGGTAACTTTCCATGAGTAGGCCTGCCCTGGTTGGGAAAGGGGGCTTTCTGCCTTCTTTCAGAATTACCATATTTAAATCATTTTCAATCCAATTATCAATTAATTATGCATATGCTGACTAGAGATAAATATAAGTTTAGAAAATTTTTCTTTTTTTTTTCTTTTTTGGGTCACACCGGCGATGCTCAGGGGTTACTCCTGGCTCTTTGCTCAGGAATCACTCCTGGCGGTGCTCCGGGGACCATATGGGATGCCGGGGATCGAACCCAGGCCAGGATAGGCCGGCTGCGTGTAAGGCAAATGCCCTACCCGCTGGGCTATCGCTCCGGCCCCCAAATTTCATATTTTGAAGTTAGCCTAAAATATGTAATTCTATTACTTGCACATTATTTCAATGAACAGACTTGAGAGGAAGAGTGGTATATTGAGAAATGCAAATGCATAGTATAAAAAACACAAAAGGTTTAATCATTGCTAGAATAAAATTTCTTATAATATACCTTTTTTTGGCTGTATCAAGACAGTAGTATTATATGTCGACATGAGATGCTTAAATTTATTTATGCAAAGTTTTACAATCTTCATTAATGAATAAATACTCTAAATAGAGCCTACATTTCATCTTCCTTAAGATGAATATACTAAATTCTAGTTTGCCATTTAAGTACCAACTATTTCTTATTGCAAACACTAGCATACTCTAACCACAATGATTAAAAGACTAAGAAATAGAAAAAATGCAAAAGAGACAAGATATAAAAAATTTTAAAACACAATAAAATCTCTGAAGAATCTTTAATTACACATGAAAAAGGCCACTTCTCCCCTATCTAATGCAACAGCCTTGAATCTTAGACATTCTTCACTCTTCTCATATAAAAACATGTCAACCATCCTGGTGCATAGTTATACTTGTCAAATTCTATCAACTTTGAGATGAGACTTTGCAAGTTTGGGAGCTAAGGGAATATATTATCTCAGGTCACAAAGGGTTTCATAAAAAAAAAAGGTTGAATGAAATGGAAATCCAACACTGGCTAAAAAAAAAATTTTCAGTAAATAAATTACAAAAACTGTCCATTTGCCTGTCCCTTTTAATCTTAATGTCGTATTCAAACTATTGGGCATGTAACTGAATATCTCAACTGTACCTGAAGAAATAATGGAGCGTGTCTCTGCAGTAAAACAGAACGGCACTAAACTGATGAGTTTAACCCAGCAGAAAGAGCGGCTGTAAACATGACAAATGCCTGCTATTGATTTCAGGTTTAATTACTCTGTGCAGCACTGACAAAGCCCATCAGATGTTGTTGTGAAGTGTAAATGGAACAGACCACACTTCACTGCCCATAGGAAACTGATGGTGTCTGCAGTTTGCATTGTTTACTTTATCCTCCGTAAACTTCAGCCTTGATCAAATTAACAAGTGCTACTAACCTCCAACAAACTACAATGCACTATGGTTTTACAGCAACAGCCTTGGAACAACAGTTCAGCAGCGTCTCATTGATAACAAATGTCAATCTAATGGCTGCTGTTGAACCTTTCACTCCGGCATTTGCAAGACTTGACTGTGGGGTCTCTGGGATTTCTTCGCACAGGTCTGATCTGCAAGGGAGCTTAAAGATGAGTTTTTACACGGCTCAGCATCTTGGTCAAATAAATAGCTGGTTTCATAGTTTTCCCAGAGGACTTCTAAATAACTGAGCTTCTGATTTTATTTTCTAATATTAGTTTTTCAAGAATATTTGACAGTAAATAAGACTAACTTTAGGTTAACTGCTTTCTAGTTTTTCCTTTTCATATGTTAATTGGCTCTCTCTCAACTCTGCCTTTCGCTGGTGGTCTTTTACAGAGTGATGCTTCTAAAACAATTGATCAGCCCTAATACTTTAGAAGTACATATTCCTTATATGAGAGGTTACTCAAGCGATTTACTGACTTATTATGTGCCTTTTTACATGAGACTTTCAGATTTTGTAATTTTTCTATCAATTATCATAGAGTGTAAAAATATACAAAGCTTTGCAGATCTGGCCGACATCGTTTCACAGTTCATCCCTTACAGCCCGTTGGCCCTCACTTCTACCTGCTCACACCTGCTAGACGTTGTTGTTGACACTTATGTCCGTACCTGCTTCAGGAACTTTTTGCCTGTTTCTGGCAATGCCTACTTCAGTGGTGGCATTTTACTTCCTCGAGTACATTCCAGGCCACTCAACCTTAAATTTCTATTTCTTTTTGTAACATGCAGTAGGTACTTCTAAAAACTACAAATTGTGTTATAATAAAAATTTGGTGCGTAAATACACATATATATTCCATATATATGAATAACATAATGTATTTTCTATTAAACTAGCCACATATTAAATATACATACAGAATAGACAATGCTTAGAGGATGGTTTGTTTATAGTCTAATTATCTGGCAGTACTATCTGGACTAATACAAAATAACTGCATCCTATCACTTGCAAAATAAGATGAAAAAGATAAAATCAAACTGGGAAATACTGAAAATAAATGATAGAACACTTGATACCAATCAGGTAAAAATGTTTAAATCCATACAGACTTCTAGTAAAAGACAGTGATCAAAAGCATCAATTAATTGGTTTTAAAGGTCATTTAGCAATAATGAAAGAAAGCTGAGGTAAGGGAGGTAGCCCAGTGGTAGGGAGGATGCGTGTGCTTGAGATTCTTAGTCCTCAGAACCTCTTGACCCAAACCCTTATCCACCTCCTGCTTGTACTTGACTCTGGAGGCCCCAAGCGCCTCCTGGAGCACTTCTTCACAGCATCACTGCCTGTGACTCCTTCATACAGATAGACAGACAGATAGACAGACAGACAGACAGAAAGATGATAGATAGTTAGATAGATAGATAGATAGACAGACAGACAGACAGACAGACTGATAGACAGACAGACAGATGATTGATAGACAGACAGATGATAGATAGATAGATAGATAGATAGATAGATAGATAGATAGATAGATAGATAGATAGATAGATAGATAGATAGATGAGATAGAAGATAGGTAGATAGAGATAGACAGACAGATAAACAAACAAAACTGATCATTTTTGTAAGCAATGCTTAACTCATCCCATCTGTACCTGATCACTCATCAAAAAAAAATTAAAAGGCGCAAAGTATTTTCCTAAAACGTCTTTTTTTGTTCTTAAGCTATAAAATCACTGCAGAGTTCATTTATTTGAAAAGAATTATATGGTGATTCCTAGGACTTCTTGGTGCTTGCTATTCTTGTGACAAAAATTTAGCGATCTTATCTTTGGTGAGGAATATATAAAAATAAGTTACTCAGGATCAGGGATGTTGTTAGTGATAGGGTGCTTGCTTCGCTTGTCTGAAGTCTTGGCTGGAGACAGTTTTGTGGGTAGCGTGCTTCTTTTGCATGCAGCCAACCCAAGTCAATCCCTGGAATCCCATATGTTTGGGACCAGAGCAATAGTACAGTGGTATGGGGGTATGCTTTACACACACCTGACCCGGGTTTAGTCCCCAACACCACATACTATCCCATGAATCTGCCAGGAGTAACCCTTCAAAAGTAGAGCCAGGAGTAAGTCCTGAGCACTTCTCGTTTTGATCCAAAAAAGACATGTATGTAGCCATGGATTTGATCCCCAGAACGCAAAGTTAAATTACTCACTCAAATAACTGTATAGTCTGTAAAGCAATGGATGCTATAGAGGAAAGTAAAAGGAGCAACAGGAACCTGAAAATGGACACATGTAATAGATGAAGAGGCTGTGAAGGCTTCTGTGAGCATGTAACAAAGCAGAGACTGGAAGCCGAGAAAGATGGGCCCACGAGAAGAAGAGGCACACATACAATCTTTGACGTGAGAGTTTGACACTTCAGTGAAGGAGAGTAAAGCTTAATGCGCCAGAGTCCATGAATTTAATATACCAGTAGAGGTGTATGAAATAGATGGGGTAGTGGAGATTAGCTGCCTCTGATGTTCACATTAAGAGTATGAAGAGTGCACGTTGGGGGGAAGCTCAAGGACACACATATAGAAACAGATGGACAGACAGATAGATGGGCAGATAGATGCCAAGTTTATACAGGTTGGTTTGGAAGGAACAGTTCCAGATCAAACAATGTTCCCTTTAGGAGGCTAGTATAACAGTTAAAGTAAATGATAACAGTGGCTTACTCTGGATAATGGTTATAGAGTTCAGACAGTCTGACAAAAATTAGGATATAAATAAACTCTCCACCTAGATATTTTATGTACATTTAGTAAATGATTAATCTCATAGGTTATAGATTTCATAGATAAGTATGCATACACACAAACATGTGACTGAATTTTTTTATTTTATTCTTCTTTACCTCTTCCCCATGTAGAAATTTTCCTTAGTCATTTAAGACTAACGCTTTTGGACTTGCATTCACCTGAATATATGGTTCTCTGTGGAATTCCTCAAATATTAGTAAAATCCCTCTCATTATGACCCTATGAATGGCAGTGTATCTCTGGTTTGCTTCAAGTTTTGCTATATATTAGATTTCACAAGTATTTCTAGACTTTTTCTTAAACGCCAAATCCCCATAACTCAGTGTTTTCACATTTTTCACAGTAGAGAGGAAAACAGAATATCTGATACCATGTACCTATGTAGTTCAAATTTGGAAAGGATGCCTTAAACCACCGAACCCCCATCTCACATCTGTGTTATGTGATCAGCTCTCAGTTGCAGTAACACCAGTGAGGACTTAAAGGAGGAAACCAGAGCACACAGAGAGAATCCCTGAGGCAGAGGGCGGTCACAAGGTTATTTTAAAAGACGTTTGAACTCATATGCATGTAGCCACCAATAACTACTGTATATCACAGTACCTCCATTAAAAGGGAGGGGGATTGCCCTTCCATCTCTGACACATAAGAAGTTGAGCAGTTAAGCACTGCAAGCCAACTCATTCAGATAAAATTTCCAGGTCAGAATTCGGCTTATACTAAGCTCAACCCAAAATTAGCATGAGAGAAATAAATACACAGTCTATGGTGATTTATAGAAAAAGGAAGGGTTCTTCATTTGTTTTTGGCAAACCATTCTTATTAATGAGTCTTATACCTTCCAGTTACCACACAAACAGTGTCGTGTCTAACCTTTGAAATTGTTGGCTCTTGACTCTATTTGAAGAAAAACTATCAAATCAGTTATTAATGAAAGTAAAATGAAGAAACAAAGATAAAGTAAGAATGATTTTTACTTTAGAAAAACATAAAAGATTAAAGTGAACAACTCTAGACAAAAATTAAAGGATGGTCCCAATTTTTAATTGTGCAATTCTTTATTTGTGAACACATTAGAAATGAGTATCTCTCAAAAACCTAAAGTCCTCCAAAAGGGGCGGTGGGGACTTAAGGTCAAATTATACAATGATTTGTGGGAAACCCAGAGAAGTTTCATCAACAGGTAAAATTTTCTGAAGGAATACCCCTAATCTTTCTCTCATAACACTGAGCACCTACTAAATAGTTGATAGAGGGTGGACGCTGGTAACTCAGGCCATCAGGGAAAAGGAATGAATCGAGAGTCCCATTCCTTCTTGAGACTAGCTGGCGTAGCAAAAACATTAATTTTAAATTATCCTTATATATAATTATTTTGCACAGAATCACTGATTTGAGAGGTCCAAAAGCACAAACATGCCCATTGCCGCCTAGGAAACCATGGTCCTCCAAGGAGAAAATCAGTGACTAAGGAACATTTTGCTGTGCACCAGAAACTGCATCATATAATCTGTCACTGTCCAAATACAATTTTCTTTTTTTGTAAATGAGTTAGTCACAAACCTCTGATTGCTCCATTTCAAATGCAAATAATTCTGTTCCAACTGCCTCTTTACATTAGCTAAATGAAGTCATCAGTAACCAAAATTGGAGAAAATCTTAACACAACTGCCGTGAACAACTTTTAAAGTTTTATATCCCATAAGAATAAAACTGTTATAAGATAGATAAGATTCATTAGCGATTTCTACCCCTGATATGACATGTTCAAAAAGAATAGTACTTTCCCCCACAACCAATAGTGGCCAGAGCAAATTATAATCAAAGATAGATTTCTTGGAGGGTGATGATACCATTAGATTTAAGGAATTAAAAATACATGAAACTTTTGAGTTAATGAACAGGGTCCTTAACTGCTCATTTAATTCAAACAGCTGTTTGTTAATGCCCTAAGCAGTGTCATAAACTGTGAAAATACTGTTGAGTGCAAGACACTAGTTAATGCTATAAAGCAACACATGCTCTAATATTAAAAGGATTTAATGGGATTAATAGAGAATAAAACATTAACTCCCTATTATGATGTTTTAGAACCCAAGGGCAAATTCTGGCTAAAAAGGACTCTGGTTCTAAAACCACAAAAAAGTAAACTCCAGCACTGTACAGCAAATCATGGCAATTTTATGCCCTTGAAAAAAAGTGGAACCCTGATAAGATCACATCTGTTCCAATCACATACTGGATAAAATCACTGTTTACTAAAGTCCTAAATAACTAAAAATGTGGAACCCCAACAGGATCCCATCTGTTAATGCTACAACTTGGATATGGTCCCATTAGAAAAATTCCATACAATAAAGTTCCAGCATAGAATAGTGACAAATTTTAATTTCAGCAATTTTGTCTATAGACTTATATACTGATTTTCTGAAAATATATTATTATGCGATAGTGTTTTTCTTGTAGGGAGTTGCACTAGGGAGTTTTAATATATGAAACCCAAATTGATTTGAATAATAGGTTTGATAGTTTTTCACTGAGAATTTCAGTATTTGAGTCCATTTCTATTCATTTCATTTTTCATATTACATGACAGATTACTGTAACAGAAAACACAACATAGATTATAAAATTTATAGTAATGTTCTTTTTAACATTTTAACAATCACAAGCACATGAAAAATTTCACTTGTTTAAATATATGACTTCACAATCCAGAGAGAAATGCTTCCTGCTTAATATTCTTGGCAGTATAATATTTAATTCTACAGAATAGCCACATTAAAGATTTATCTTAAAAGATTAAGACAATTGTAAACTGAAATTTACAATTATTATTGAATGAGACTTGGCAGATCACAAAATATGCTAACAATAATGGGACCAGAGTGACAATAAGGTGCTTGCCTGGGATGAAGCTGACCTAGGTTCAGTCCCTGGTCTCCCCATACAGTTTCCTAAGGACCAATGGAATAACACCCAAGTACAGAGTCAGGAATAAACCCTGAGCATTGCCTGGTATAGTTCTAAACAGACAAACAACAAAATGACCTGATGATGCTAGTGAGATTAATAATTCAAAATGTCTAAGAGACTATAATCTATAAATTTAGGGAAATATCTTTTGGATATCGTAAATTTTAGTTTTCTTAGAATATTACAAAAATGATTCATAGTAGAGTTTTGCTCTTAGCGAACATTTTAAAATACACTAGCATAGTACTACAACCATATTATAAGTACTATGCTGGATTATCATATATAGACTGAACTTAAATATATCTCAAAATATGTAATATTGTTAAGCCCATTTTAAAGATGGGAAAATGAAACTTTAGGTAAAGATTCAACTATCAGAATTATAAGAACACTGTTTTTGTGTTTGTGTGTTTGGTGGCCACATCTGATGGTCAGGACTTAATCCTGGTTTGTACTCAATGGATGTATCTGGTCCTGGCATAGCCACATGCAAGGCCAGTGCCTTACCCACTCACTGTACCATCTCCTGGGCCCAGCTCTCTTTCACATTTGCAAAATACATTTGCATCTTCTTAAGGAATTCCTATTGGTCACATGGATGTGGAAATTTTTCTCTTTTGTTGCATTTTTCAGATGAATACCGTGATGGTTATCTCAGTACAGAAACGAATTACAAAATTGATCAAAATTTTTCTTAGCCTTGCCTGCCAGCGAACTTGAAGATAAATGTATTTAAATATTTATTCAATATTGATTTTGCTGAGATAAGGACCATAGCAGGAGTAAGATAGGTTGTTTCATTTCCACTTCAGCATGCAATATCCCTTAACAGGGAGATTTAGATTTGTCTGGTACTAGTTGAGTGTGGAGCTTTGAACTAATGGGAGTAATATTTCCAAATTATTCCATTGATGTTTTATTGAATGGCACTTTAATGATTGAATTCATGATGATTAATATTCTATCTGAAAATATTCAAGGGAAACTTATAAAGGTCATTCAAACTATTGATTAATGTGGGCTCTCTCAACCTTATTTCTTTATTAAACCAATCTTCTATAATACAGTACAGTTAAAATGTCTGAACAGTTTCTTGCAAAATAACTTCATAAGGACAGTGGTGAAGTTTCTTTGCTAGTATGGAGGTCCAATAACTTTTTCCAAAATTTTACTTATACAGTACTATTAACATTTATTCAAAACCATGTCACCTAACTCAAGATAAAAAGATAATAAAAAATAGAAATATGTGAAGATCACGTAGTTTTAAAGTCATTAAGGGAATCAATGGGAAATGTATAACATGTCTAAAGAAAACTATATAATAAATAAATAAAAATAAAATATTTTGGTATAGAAAAATAACTGAAAATCACCAAAAATTATTATTCATCTGTCTCAAATAATTACAGGATAATCATATCAAACTTTATCAAAAGTGACTGAAAATTTAAATTACTGGTACAAAGTTCATAAATATATTTTTGTTTCAATAAAGCATTTGACACACAAAAGAAAACTATGAAAGTGTTAAAATAAAGATCAATTAAAGTAACAATTTCAAAATGAAAAAGATTATCCTTTTCTCTTTTTTTTTTGCTTTTTGGGTCACACCTGGCAATGCTCAGAGTTACTCTTGGCTCTGCAGTCAGGAATTACTCCTGGCGGTGCTCAGGGGACCATATGGGATCCCAGGGATCGAACCTGGGTCGGCTGCATGCAAGGCAAATGCCCTGCCCACTGGACTATCGCTTAATTATTCTTTCTGGAAAATAACTTTATTAAAAACAAGTCCATGACTATCTGTAATTATCTTAGAGTTATAGCAATTGTAAAACAATAGTTAAAAATAAATCTTTTGGACCAAATAATACATTGGTTAGGGTGTCATGCGTTTCTTATTGCTAACTACTGTATAATCCAAAGCTCTAGATAATCACTTGAATAATTGCTAGGTGTGGCCCAAGAGAGCTTAAGCACTGCTGAGTGTGGCCCTGCAGTCTGTCAAGCACAGCTGGTGGCCCAAAAAACACCTGGCTTTCCAGGGCTCCAGTAGCACTGCCAGCGAACTGTGCATTGAACGACTGGCTGGGCTGACTGGGCACCACTGGAAAGACCCAAGACCTCCTGGTCAGTAATGATCAGGAGTCCTTGACTTCTGAGAGAGCAGGGCTTCTATCTTAAAATACATACCAATTTTCCTATATTGAGTATTTGTTATGGAAGTTAAGCATTAAGAAAATATTTGTAGCATTCAATAATTAGTATAGAGAAATGATATGAACTTGGTAGACTTATACTAGCTTTATAAACTTAAAATTAATTTATCTTTAGTCTCTTTCTCAGTAAATGAGAATGCAACACGAAAACAGAGTCTACGCTGTTCCTTTTGGAACAAAAGAGAATAATACAATTCTTCACTTTTTTGGACAGCTTGTCACAAAATGCAAAGTTTACTTTGGGGTGTGAGAGTGTGTGTGTGTGTGTGTGTGTGTGTGTGTGTGAGTGCGTGCACGTGCATGTGTGTGTGTTCTTCATGTAATCAGAACATGTTCGTTTTGAAGGAACTATTCTGATTTTATGTGTTAAATGCTATTTTTAGTGCCTGGATGTCAGGTATGCTTTAGCTGTTTAATTGCCTCTGATAGTTCTATAAATGAGCAAAACAAGTAAGTTTTTTTAACTGAATTATTCTTTTGTAATTGTTTTTCATGGCAACACCTCTAGAATTAATAAAGAAAATTTAGGGTAAAATGAATTTGCTGTGAATCACATTTAAAGTCCTTCTAGTAACAGACAACTTTTCAAGAATATATTCAGCACAAAGAAAGGTCATTCTATAATCTGGGAAAGAGGATAGGCTGTTGAAAACAAGTTCACTGATTCATTACTTTGTCTTTTTTATTTTATTTTATTATTTTTTTTTGCCTTTTTTGGGTCACACCTGGCAATGCTCAGGGGCTACTCCTGGCTCTGGACTCAGGTATTACTCCTGGCGGTGCTCAGGGGACCATATGGGATGCGGGGATCAAACCCAGGCCGGCAAAGGCCGGCCATGTGCAAGGCAAACGACCTACCCGCTGGGCTATCGCTCAGGCCTCTGTCTTTTTTATTTTAAACTGACTGACATCTGTTACTTAAGGTGTGTTCTTTGGTGAATTAAATGTATTAGAAATTTTAAAATTAATTTCAAATATCTGACACTATTTAAGACTATAAAATTATCCATGCACTTATAAAATTATCCATGGAATAATAACAAGCAAGTAAAAAAAGTCAATAAAAATTAGCGATAATTTATTTGCTTTAAAATCACATTATTTGTATATCTCACGGTGGTATAATAAAATACTTTAAAAAATCACATTCATTGAAACAGAATGAGTTTTGTTTCAGCTTGAAACTGTACTCTCAATAAAATTGCATCTATTTTTTCTTTATTGCTAAGTATAATCAATACAAATCTTCTAAGGTGTTAATAGTATATTATTATCAGAGTAATTACACACACATGCACACACAAAACCCCAAACTACAGGTAGCATGTAAATAGCAGTGGCTTGCTGGAAAAATGCTTTTATAGTTTACTGTCCTATTTCTTTCACTACCAGTTGCAATTTGTAATGATTATGTAGTAATGCAACAGTATTAAAATACAGGAAAGTTTGCAACAGATTTTAATTCCCTAACCCTAAAAGTTGTTAAAGGCATTTTAATTTCCCAAAGCAAAAGAGACAATTGTATACAAGATACTATTTTAAGTCTAACCTTATTAAAAAATAAAAACAACATTAAAGAAACCTATTCTCCATTTGGAGCAAGTGGAATTTATGTTAGTAACTCCAATTAACTCTAATGGGAGTTACATGAATAAATCTCAAAAGCAGTGAGAAAAAGGAGTTTTGCTATTATAGGGAATTCAGAGGAACAGAGCCTAAATATGATTTTGTGTAAGCGGCTGGAATGTTGGTGAAAACATTTGTGAAGATTGACCAGTAAGCAGAAAATTATTTTAATTTTGATATAATAAATTCATATGTCATCACATAATTAACTGTATGGAAAACCATTAAGCTTTAAATTGAATTTTAACGTTAATTTTTATTCTGGTTTGAATTGGGAAATGAAACTTGATTTAAGAGAAAATATGTAAAATTTTCTTTTTAATAACAATATTAGGAAGGTGCCTTGATTTTTCCTTTCTTTCCTTCACTCCTCTGTCCTTTTCTTCCTTCTCTACTTTTCTTCCTGTCCCTGACTTCCCTTCCCCTTCTTCCTCCTTTCCTGTCTTCCTTTTTCTTATTTTCATTCCTTCCTTCATTACCTTCCCAATCTTATTCCCTTCATCTGCTAAATATTTACCAGCTAATGATGTAAACTTTTATGCTGAAAGTTTTCTTCTAATTTATATTTAGAGTTTCAGATCAGTTTCTCTTTCATGATCATGGATGGGATGGTGAGACCCGTGAAATAATCTTGGTGCCAAACCAAATAAGGATTATTTTTTAAAGATATTTATATATTTCTACAGTTTAGAATTTGAGTTCTAATTATTGTATCCCAAATTAAACTGTCATTCCATTAAAATAGAACATTAAAAAGAGCACTAAATAGGGAAAACATAAATTATTAACAGTCAATCATCATGTTTCCTCTAAAGTATTTAGTATCAAAGTGATAATCCCTGAGTTTTAATAATATATAAATGTAAACTAAAAATAAAAGGGCAAGATATTCAAAATAATCATTAACTAATGTTAACAACATACAAGTTAACATGTAAATCTTAGTAGGACCAACTGCATCACGCACTAAAATAGTTTCACATTTTACAATAAAGCATACAAACTTTTATTAAAATTTATCTGATTTTATAATATGGTGAAGTATTCCAAAATTCCATCTACTATAGCAGTAGATACTAAATTAAGACTCTTGATAAGGAATACATACAATTAAAAGAAGAAAATGAAAATGACAAAGTTATGCCCATTTGTCTTAAACCCAATCTATTTCTTTCATAGGACACCCTTTCAGTTTTCTGACCAATGATCTCTTTTTGGATGTACATATTTTGAGTTCTTGGGAGGTCTCACCAATTCCATCAAATAAATTTTAAATGTACCTAACCAAATTTTGAATTTGCCTACTTTAACCCTATATCAAGGTTTGTTTCTCCCTTCACACCTGTTTCCTTTGCTGTTCCCTGAGGATAACAGGGTATCCTCGGGGATATGACTGATAAATGCATTTATCAGAATACTACCGCACGGGCGTGGCAAGCTACCCGGTTGTATTTGATATATATGCCAAATACCAGTAACAATTATAGACCTCATTCTGGAATGGATTGAGCTCTTTATGTTCCTGGAGCAAGCAATGCCTTGGGCTCTACTAGCATAGACAGACAATGGAGATGTTACTGGGGCCCGAGCCAATGATAAACAGGAAGACAGTGTACGTGATATCAAGGTTTGTTTCTCCCTTCACACCTGTTTCCTTTGCTGTTCTCCCTGAGGATAACAGGGGTTGCAGTATATTGGTTGTGGTGTTCATGCTCACACATGCTAGTGTTATGCTCTGGAGATTGAGGCTGCAGATCCGAGGAAGCAAGGCACTGGCTCTGCTCTCAGCATTTAAGGCTGTGCCCGGGAAGGAGCCTGCGGCTCGTGACTGCAAGGCTGGTGCTCGACCGGTGCTCGACCGAGTGATCTCAGTCCCCCGAATCTCATGAAGAGTTTGCCTAGACTGTTAATGAGAAAGTAGAACACTAATCATAGCACCTGACCTGTCTGCTCAGTTCACGCTAATTCTGTTATGCTCTTTTCCTGGTACCAGATCCCAATTCTTTTCTAGAAAAGTAGACTTAAGGGGAAATTCAACTGATTTTAGTTGACTAGTTTAGAGAAAAAATGTAAAGTTCTTTTCAAAATGCATTTATCAGTCATTAAAAATTATCCAACAATACCTAGCAGACTCATATATTAGAGAAAAAACCCTGACAGTGAGGAAGTGGAAAATCTGATCCTTGGCTCTTAATATTGAAAAGTAAGTTCAGAATCTGTCTAAGTCTCCTGAATCAGTAAACAAAGAGAGTGGGAATGAGTGTCAAGCTTCAACAAGAAGAAGGACAAACCACGGACCACATCCATCTACTGTGGAACAAATGTAAACGTGAAGATCCTCTTTTACAATACTACTGCCAAAGACACTGATCTCAGTTCTGAGGACAGCTTTACCGTACAGAGTTTACCCCTTAGATTGTAGGGACACTTATTTCGCATAATGGAATCATGAGACAACAGAAGCATTAGGAAGCTTTCCCTAAGAACAAGTCAAATATCTTATATTTTCTCAGGCAGATGAAACTATCTGCTACCATAATGCGAAGAGCAAAAATTGGATTCAACAATAAAGCAAGAAGTACAAATAATTTATATTGAGTGGTATCCAGGACCAAGACTTGGGGGTCACTGAATATCTGAGAAGTTACAGCCATTATGAAATAAAGCATATTTGACTGAAAAACACTTTGAGTTCAGGAAAATTTTACTTTTTATGTTTTAATTCTAACTTTTCTCAATCTTGTTCACCCAAATAATATATAAAGTAAAATTTCTCTTTTAATTATGACTTTTCTCAATCTTATTCAGTTAATAATTTGGCATTGCATTTAATATAATTTATTCTATAAGAATTAAACTGTATGTTAGGAAAAATGAAGTTATGAAATTTGCCTATAAATTTATGGACTTGGAGAGGATTATGTTGAGTGAAATTAGCCAGAGGAAAAAGACAGATATAGAATGACTGCATTTATTTGCTGCATGATATAAATGCATGATATAAATGTAAATTAATTTACATTTACATTTGTTCCACAGACATGGGGCAGAGCTGCTACTGGCTCTCACTGTGCCCAGCCGCTCATGAGGTGTCTGGGAGGGATGGCAGGTTCTAGCCCTGGCCCGCCACCCCAGCAGAGCCTCACAACAAGCCAGACGACCCCCACTCCATGAGGACCTCCATTTTCCGATCCAGACTTCCCCCTCGTCAGAACTCCACCCAGCAGACCAGCCTATCACAGTCCGGTTTATAAATAAATGCTGGATTTTGAGATGGCTACAAGAGTATGCTACCCACACTGCAGTCTGGCAAGCTACCCGTGTCGTATTTGATATGCCAGATACCAGTAACAATTATAGACCTCATTCCCATGACCTGATGGAATGATTTGAGGCTCTTTATGTTCCTGGAGCAAGCAGGTGCCCTTGGGTTCTACTTGCATGAGACAGGTCATATGCCTGTTTTGTCAAAGGTGGAATCTACCACAAACGTTGGGAGTCAGAGGTTAGGTAAGACAGAGAAGGGAACAGTGTGCTAATAATTGTCTTAAATGATAATACCAGTCTAGAACTGAGCATTAAATACAGGCAAAAATATACACATGATAATCTCTATATATATGCATTACAATCCACAATGTGTAAGAGAAGGAAGAGAGAAAAAGAGAGAGAGAAAAAAGAGAAAGAGAAAAGAGATAAGAACCTGCCATAGAGGCAGGTTAGTGGAGGGGGGGAGAATTGGGGACATTGGTGGTGGGAAATGTGCACTGGTGGAGGTATGGATGCTGGAACACTGTATTACCGAAACCCAAACATGAACATCTTTATAATTGTATATCTCATGGTAGTATAATAAAACATTTAAAAATAACTAAGTTGTAAATGAAGAACTGTCATCAATATACATAGAGAAGCATACATGGGATTATTCATATATCTAATATATATTTTGTCTAGACTCTACAAAGTGACAAGCTACCTTTCATGTTGAAACAATAGAGGTGAGGAAATAGTGACCCTGGCCTCATATTTTTTATTCATAATTTGCAAGACATATTGTTATGTACTTCTGTGTGGTGCCATTTTCTTTTCCTGAGGTTATGTGGTTTATAATAGTGTAAATATTTATCCATTAGATACATAGTGCTAATGTTCCCCACCACCACCAAAGTACCAATATTTCTCACCACTGTTGAAATAAATCAGAGGAAGAAATAAATACTGGATGATTTTACTTACCAGTTCGTATACATAGAAACAAAAGAAGGGAACAGATAATGGACAATGAATACAAACCCTTAGACTCTGTGTGAGTTCAATTTGAATTTAGAAAGAGTGAAAGTGAAAACCAAAGAAAGACTTCAGTATGAAACCTGAAATATCCCCACTTCTACAATAATACAAAACTGATGAAAAATGCCCAATATCTAGATGGAATAGATTTCCCTATTTTCTCAGTTCATTCACTTATATTTCATGGAGCGTCTATTGTGTAGCATCAAATCACACACTGTCTCTAAAGCAAATGATACATTTGGCTTTATAATATTAATGTTTACATAAAATAGGCTAAGGAAAGGAAATAACTTTATTAAAATTAAGACAAAGACTGGTAATCTTAAGAGATTTGATAGTAATACTAATGTAAACTTTTGCTTTAGATTTTGTGAAATTTACATGATTAAAATTCATATTTCTATTAAATTTTTTCTTGAAGAGTACCTCATATATGTGGACTGATATTTGCTCTATGTACACAAGAATTCAAAACATTTACATCTTTTAACTAGGTTACTTTGTTTTATGTTCTATTTATACTTCATAAATCCATTATAAGCCTATCTGGAAAAGCAATTATTTCCAGGCATCAACTAATTTACTAGACTTCCTTCTCAATGGATATGTGGTTTCTACTTTAGACAACCAATTTCCATAGCAAATCAGGTGGATTTAGTTTCTGCATCCCTGTTTATCCATAAGCTAAATTAAGAATGTTATCATCATAGATGTAGCTACTGGCCAAATAGAAGGTGCAAGATTTGGGAGTCACAATCACACAAGCAATTAGTAGGAGCCATGTCCAGAGCATTTTGCTCCCAGGCACTTTATTCTTCTCTACCTAAGGAAGGCTGTAACAAAGCAGCTCTTCAATTCATTGAAGTAATGGAGAGTGGACAGGTGTACACTTGGAATCTATTTCTAGTCACTTCTCTCATTGTCTATATCATTTAATCTCAGGAAATTTGAACCTGTACATTGATGATATCAAGATCAGAATAACTAGTGTAACTGTATGAAAGTTAAGATGGAAAATACATGTGAGAAGTATAAAGGTATCATCATTTGCATCAATTGTTGATAAATGTAAATTCTTTCCTTATGGGTGCTCTGCTAAGCTAACAGCAAAACATTCAGGAGATATGTGGTTGCAGATTAGTTATTGAGACATTTTGATGTCAACTACTACATAAAGCTTACCTCCATATACATGAGGGGAAAAAGAAATATTCATATACTTTTCATTTCATTTACCTCATTTTTAATATATGTCATTTCCATTTGCATTTTTCCTTACTTCTTCTATCATGTCCTCTTGTATTTTATTGAGTTTGCATTCCATTGCTTCTTTGAATTCCTTATGACTCCTTAACATTTCTTTTCGAAATTCTTATCAGAGAGGTTATACAACTCATTGATATTGCTTGGCTCATCTGGACTAGTGACTTCACTCACAGAGCTGGATGGAACTTTGGGTTGCCTTACCATTATGACTATTGTAGGTTGCAAATGTGGGGTCTTGGATGACAGGATAGTACAGTTAGTAGGTGTCTGGTCTGTTTGCAGAGTTTAGGTGGGTAGCAAGGATGTAGGAACCAAGGTTCACTGGTACCTCATTAAAAAAAGGGTGTAAAAGAAAGAATATGGAGGAGCGGCCCCGGCGCGATGGGTTTTTTTTTTTGTTTTTTTAGGGGCGCCGGGCCCAAGGCATGGGAGGAAAAAAAAACAGATTTTCTCCCGCTCCCTGTTGGTTTTTTTTTTTTTCCCGGGGGTTTTTTGTTTGTCGCTGGAGCGGGGGAGCCAAAAACTTCTAAAAATTAAAAAAAAAAAAATATTATTTTTTTTTTTTTATTTTTTTTTTTTTTTTTTTTTTTTTAATAAAAAAAAAATATTTAAATTATTTTAATTTTTTTTTTTGTTTTTTTTTTATTTAAAATTTTTTTTTTTATTAAATAAATTAAAAAAATTTTTTTTTTTTTTTAATATTTAATTTTTTTTTTTTTTTTTTTTTAAATTTTTTTTTTTTATAAAATTTTTTTTTTTTTTTTTTTATGAAAAGAAATTAAAGCATTTTAATGAAATAATTCTGACGATTCATCTTTCAGCTCACTTCTTTCATATAACACCAAAATAAAGAAAATGCATGCATCAAAACTACATTTTGTGCAACCTTTGACAAAAGATTAATTTATAATTAAATTAATTTATTTACATTAAAAATAATTATTTCTTCCTTTATAATCAGTTATTTGCCAAATCACCTAAAGAATAAATAGTTATTCGGGAGAAAGTTTTAGATGAACCAGGGAGGGCTGGAGAGAGGACAGCATATAGGGCAATCACCTTGCAGAGACTAGATCCCTGGAACCCCCTTGGTCTCAAGCATAGCCAGAAGGGGTTCCTCAGAACAGAGCCAGGAATTACTCCTAGAATCGCTTGGAATTTCCCCCCCCAAACCCACAAAACTGAAAAATATAAGAACCAGGCATTAAAGGACTGGAGCATATGCTTCACTTGGGATTCAATCCTTGGTACCACATGATCCCCTGAACACCACTGGGAGCAACCCATGTTCAAAACTCATGAGCAGCCCCTGAGCACCACGGGCTATGTCTCTAAAACAGAAACAAAAAAACAAAATAGTGTTTCAAAAATATATGCATAGAACTGGAGTGATAACACATCGAACTGGAGTGATAGCACAGCAGGTAGGGCATTTGCCTTGTACACAATCTACCAGAGTTAGATCCCCAGCACCATATATGGTCACCTGAGCCCTGCCAGGAGTGATCCCTAGGTACGGTGCCAGGAGTAAGCCCTAATCATGGTTAGGTATGGCCCACAACCCTCTCCCCACTCCCCAATACACACACACACGCACACACACACACACACACACACCACAAAATACAAAATAATTTCAGATGTAACATTACCAACTTTTTTGTTTCGCTTTTGTTTTATTGTATTGGGGTTGCATGCAGGAGAGCTCAGGGCTTATTCCTGGCTCTGCAGTCTGGGATCACTCCTGGCTTCTCGGAAACCATTAAGGGTGCTAGGGATCGAACCTAGTTGGACGTGTGCATGGAAAATGCACTACCCATTGTACTATCTCTCCACCCTGACCCATTTTATAAAAATTTCTTCTCTTATTTTAGTTATATAATAAAAATTAAATGTATTTATTGATTTAAAGAATAATATTGTCACTTTCCTTTAGTTTTGCTTTTTTTGGGGGCATCACACCGGAAATGCTCAGGGTTTCTCCTGGCTCTGCACTCAGGAATTACTCCTGATGGTGCTCAGGGGACCATATGGGATGCCGGAGATGGAACCCGGGCTGGCATGGGCCGACCACGTGCAAGGCAAACGCCCTACCCACTGGGCTATCTCTCTGGCCCCTTTCTTTTATTTTTGAAATATCATTGAAATTGTGTGAAATGTTTATTCATTCTGTATTAATATAAAATAGAAGTATGAATAGATAATTAAAAAAGGAAAGTTGGCATATATATGTTAGTCTACAAAAATGAAATTTTGAGGATATACTGTAGCATATGTGTGATACATGTAAGTAAGGAGCAAGTATTCATTGATAGAATTTGTAAATTTCTATGAAAAATAACAAGGGGCTGTTTAACATACTTGAGAACTTCAACAATCATGAAAATGAACTATTTTTAATCATCAATTATCTGAAAAATAATTCATCTAAACAAAGGACCAACCACATCATAAAATATTTTCTATTTATGAAATAAGTAGTATTCCCTAAAGTAAAATAAAAGTTCATGTTCTAAAACTATTACTTCTATGCTAAGATTTTGATAACAAGAAATACCTCTAGGTTATGCTACATCATAGGAAAACAGTGAAATAAGTATAAAAGGACTTTATGTGCTGCTCCAAGCCTAATGCCTTTGAGAGATGTCCTTTAGCACTAGTCACCTAAATCTCCTTTGAGTATAGAACAAGCCATGCTGTTTTGGTTCTCCGCTCAAATCCTACAGCAACTACACTCTGCTCCTTCTCGGAGCACAGTACGTCCTTGAGTCATGCTGCTTCAGGTAGAGTCACTTTGTTGTAACATTGATGAGAAGGAAAAAATCATGGCTGACAGTGAAAGAAATGACCTTATCTGTGGACCTAAAACCATTATAGGTTTTTCACTTAAAGCTGTACTTTCCAAGACTTATCGACAAAGTTAAGGGAGGACCAACTGTACAGTCCTAGAGCAAACTTTTGAATAATAATTTCTGAACAGCTTTGTAGAGTCAAAGAGAACATTGAGTAATCCTTACCAGACTACTGTTTCAAAAAAAGGAAAAGAAAGTGCCAGGCAACTAAGACAAGGTTCACATATGTAAATTTAGTACAGAATGATTTTTTAATTTCACTTAGCTATAGAACCTGCCCCTCAAGGTGTTGCAGGTGTGGCTGTGGTGCCCCACTGCATTGGCATGTGGCAGAAAGGAGACAGGCTTGTTCACACCCAGGGCTCTGCCCCGGGGCCCTGGATGGTTGATGGTCTGACACAGAAAAGACTGGGCCCCCTGGGATGAACTCCAGAGCCACAGCAGAGCCTGGTAAGCTACCTGTGATATATTTGATATGCCAAAAAACAGTAACAAAAATGGACCGCATTCCCAATGAATTGAGACATTACTGGCACCGCTGGAGCAAATCCATGAACAACAGGAAGACAAGTGCTACAAGTGATACAAGATCCATAGAAGTCTCAGTCAGCATATGTACTTTGTTACACATATGCAAGCCTCTGTGCAAAAATGATACAGGAAGAACTTCCAACATTACAAAAGTCTCCACAGGATCTATGCATTGTGTGCTCTAAGCTCCTCTTTGCATAGAATTGGGGTCCTGAAATCTAAGAACCCAAGAAAGAGTGCTCTAAGATGGATTATCAAAAGAAACTTTGAGGAGTAACACTAACCAAAAGGACCCAAACAGGAAAGGTGAGAATGAGGAACAAATGTCACTAGCTAAAAGGTCTGCAAAAGCCCTTTAGCCAAGCAATAAAGGAACTGGAGGGTTCCAGACACAAGTAAAAGTGTCTAAGTAAAACAGACTGCCTAAGCAAGGTGGATAGAGTGATAGGGGGTAAAGTCAGAGATAATGAGAGGTTGTCACAGAAGACACATGCCAAGGCAGCACAATCAGTTTTTCTTTGAAAGCGACAGAAACCATTAGAGGGGTTAAGTAGGGCTGTGACCTGATTTGCAATTTTTAAAAGACCACAGCTCTGTAGAATACTCTTGACAGAAGCAAGTACCCGTGGCAACATGGTGTAGAATGGTAGACCAAGAGAGCCACTCTGGTTCACAAAACGCACTAGAGGACACCATTTTGATTACCAAGACACCCAATTTCCATTCAAAGTATACACATTCTAAAATAATGATGACCTGTGTAGTTTTTATTTTAGTCAAGATAGTATAAAATACAGCATAGTTACTATTTTAAGCAAAATATAGCCTAGAATACTGTCATTATCATTGTCAGGGCTAGCGTTCCAGGAGGGCACCTTAGATTTAAAGAACAGGAAAAATCTCTGTGGTCATGGCTGAGGGAGCTGAGGGAGAGGGTGTAAAAGAGGCTTCACCTTCTTCTGACAGAGACTGATGACTAGAGATAAAATATTATCATTTAAACTTTATGTTGGCCATTGATTTATCTGTGGAAATGGTCTAAATCAGTTTCCCAGCTCTCTCTTCAGTGACTCCTCCAATACAGAAAGATTCAAGTGTTGTCTAAAGGGAACTTAGATGCTAACGAAAAGTGAATTATTCAGAAAATAAACTGGGGTGCATCAAGGTACCCAAGAAGCACCACACACACGGTAGGTGCTCTGGAAGCAGCAACATTAAATGCTGTCAAGAAATGGTTTCATTCAATTTACTCTTCACATTGTCACAATCTGATACATGAGAAATGTTAAAAGTAATTGAAGTTAAAAAAACCTGTTACAAAACCAGTGACTGACTGCCCTAAAAGCTAGTTCTGTCTCATGAAGTCTCTCTTTTAATTTCTGAAAATGTTGTATGGTTTTTAGCAACAGCTGCTTTGAGATAAAATAGCTGAGAAGTCTTCAGGAAGAGACAGTGAAGACAAAGGCAGGGCCTTTCAGTAAAAATTGAAAGGTATAGGGGCCAAAGCTATAGTTCAGTGGGTAGGGTGTTTGTCTTGAGCAAAGCCAACCCAGGTTCTATCCCCGCATCCAATCGGTCCCCAAGCACCACCAAGATTAATTCCTGAGAACAGAGCCAGGAGTAGTTCATGAGCATCACCAAATGTGAAAAAACACAAGAAAAGAAAGAAAGAAAGAAAGAAAGAAAGAAAGAAAGAAAGAAAGAAAGAAAGAAAGAAAGAAAGAAAGAAAGAAAGAAAGAAAGAAAGAAAAGAAAGAAAGAAAGAAAGAAGAGAGAGAGAGAGAGAGAGAGAGAAGAAGAAGAAAGAAAGAAAGAAAGAAAGAAAGAAAGAGAAGAAAGAAAGAAAGAAAGAAAGAAAAAGAAAGAGAGAGAGAGAGAGAGAGAGGAAGGAAAGAAGGAAGGAAGGAAGAAAGGAAGAAAGAAAGAAAGAAGGAAGGAAAGAAGGAAGGAAGGAAGGAAGAGGAAGGAAGGAAAGAAAGAAAGAAAGAAAGAAAGAAAGAAAGAAAGAAAGAAAGAAAGAAAGAAAGAAAGAAAGAAAGAAAGAAAGAAAGAAAGAAAGAAAGAAAGAAAGAAAGAAAGAAAGAAAAGAGAGAGGGGAAGGAAGGAAGGAAGATGTGGATGATAGAATGGTGAGAAAGAACATGCTTGATTTTTAAAGAAAAACAAACAGAAGCCATAAAAGCAAATGGAAACATCTACTATTCACAATGAGAGATACTGCTGATATATAATGAGTAGAGACCTACAATACACAGGTTAGCACTCCTGGCAAAGGATTATCTGGTCAACATGTCAACAGTGCCAAAATTGTACTTATTTATAGATAATCATCAGCTAAATGCTTGAGATGAGAGTTTCGTCAATAAATGCACAAGATGAGAGGCTACTACAAGAGTATCCCACCCACACAGCAGAGCCTAGCAAGCTACCCATGTTGTATTTGATATGCCAAAAACCAGTAACAATTATAGACCTCATTCCCATGACCTGAAGGAATGGTTTGCAGCTCTTCATGTTCCTGTAGTGAGCAGATGCCCTTGGGCTACACTAGCACATGACAGGACCGATGGAGATGTTACTGGTGCCCGCCGAGCAAATTGATGAACAATGGGAAGACAAGTGATATAGTGATCGTCCAAATGCAAGATTTTTAACAAGTTAATTAATAAAGAGGAAACAGTAATCTGGATTTTATGCTGAATCATCAACTCTGAAAGAAAAGATGAAAAGCAGAAGTCTAGAAATCTGAAGCCCAGGTAATGGGCCTCATTATTAAAACCTGATGTTAGTAATGCAGAAGTATAAAGAGAAGTATAAATCTACTGATTTATTAGGACATAGAATCATAACAGTGGGCAATGGAGAGCTGAAATCAATGTGTTAAGAGTGAATAGAAGTTTAGATGAATGATATGAAACATTCCTAAAGAAAAAATTAAAAGTCATTTAATTTTTTGAAAATATATAACCTCAAAACAGAGAAAGCAAAAGCATCTAAGCCAAAGACCTTTCCTCTTATTTCCTGAGATGGTTGGGCATGTGAGAAGTCATTCATTACACAGAATACCAAGGTGTCCATGATTTGAAAAAAGTGTAATATACTTGCTATTTTAATCCTAAAGAATTGCTCTTAATGAATACCACTATATTACTCTTCTAAACTTCACAGAAATATAACAGAATGGACAGAATTTTGAAATTGCAGAAAATAACCTAAATTATAGAAGTAATCATGTATTTTTTAGGTCTATGGAAACTCCTCTACCAGTTAAGCAAAAGAGAGCAGCTAGTATGCCAGTCTTCACAATAATGTACTTTAATTGAATTCTGAGAATGAGAATAAATATAGGTGCGAGAACATGAAATCAGAACATCTCTTTTTCAGTGAAGATGAGCATGAAACAAGAATTTTATTCAGTGCACACAGAAAGTATTCAAAGAACATAATATAAATGAAAATCAAAGACACTTTACATGGCTACACTTGAGAATGTTTTCTCAACAGATCCTTTATCAGGAAGAAACATAACTTTAAAAACATATTCACTGTATCTTCTAGACTGACTCTATACATTTTTGTTGGTAAATACATTTCAACTAAGGTATAATAAGAATAAAAAACTTTGAAAATGTTTATAATTACAATTTATGTTATATTTTCCAATAGATTTCATTAAATTTTGGTAACAATGTGACTGTTCTCCTAAGTCTGTAATAAAACAGTGTTCCTGAACATTATTACATGAAGATACTTGAAGTATCTTTTTTTTTTTTTTGCTTTTTTGGGTGACACCCAGCAATGCTCAGGGGTTTCTACTGGCTCTGCACTCAGGAATTACTCCTGGTGGTGCTTGGGGAACAATATTGAATGCCAGGGATCGAACCGGGCCTGCATGGGGCAGCCACATGCAAAGCAAATGCCCTACCAGCTGGACTATTGCTCCAACTCCATACTTGAAGTATCTTATGTTAACTGAGAACAGATACTGGTTTTAGGCAATTACAAAATCAAGTTTTAGCAAAACTTACAGACTATTGCTAGTCTTATAGACTATTGGCAAAAAGTTTCATTCTTTTCTAAATGTGCCTTCACTTGATCACTTGCATCCCGTTATTCATTGCTTTGCTCGAGTGGGTGCCAGTAACATTTCCATTGGACCCTATCACGTGCCAATGTAGCCCAATGGCATCTGGTTGATTCAAGAATATGAAGAGCCTCAAACCGTTCCTTCAGGGTCTTGACAAGGAAGTCTGACCATCTTGTAGGTGGGGCGGCCACGTGATCTTTTGACATCCTGTGGGATCCAGTCGGTAATAGCTCTAGTCCAGCAGTTGTCTCCAAATGGCATTATGTTTCCAGCCCATCTAATTTTCAATGCCTTGGCAAACGAGACAGTGTCCATGACTCTGGAACAGTGGACGGAGGTCAGAACTCCGGATTCCTTCTCTCACTTGAGTGAGGTGTGATATTCCAAGCATAGCTCTTTTGATTCCTCTCTGGGAGACCCAAATAGCATTCTCATCCTGCTTTCCTAGGGCCCAGGTGTCTGAGGCATATGTTAATGCAGGGAGAATGGTGGAGTCAAAGAGATGTGCCGGAAGCCGGAGGTTCTTTGTCCTTTTAGCTATTTCTTCGATGCCTTTGAAGGCATTCCATGCCGCTCTCTTCCTCCTGCACAGCTCAGGTTTTAGGTCGTTCATCATGTTGACTTCTCGACCTAGGTACACATAACTGTTGCATTCAGAGATGTCTGTTCCATTGAGAGTCAATGGGGCCTCAGGAACTAGTTCATTTTTCATAAACATAGTTTTCTTTAGATTCAGCTGTAGACCTATCTTTCCACATTCTCGATTGAAGTCAGCCAGCATTTGAAATTTTATAACATCCAAAGTACTTAACCTATTTTTTTGTAATTTCTATCCAACCTTTTATGTTGGTTATAAGACAAATTACCACATATTTTTAACCAAAATTTTTTATTCCTGGTGCTTGGGGGACCATATGGGATGCTGGGAATCGAATCCAGGTCAGCTGCATGCAAGGCAAATGCCCTACCCACTGTACTATCACTCCTCTCCCCAGATTCTCAAAAGTATCAAAATTTCACTTTCTTTTGATCTTCTCTGTTTAAAGAGTTGTGTTCTCAGATATATTACTACTCAATTTAAATTATCGAAGTTATGTTACTACTATATTTATATTAAACTTAATTTATATTATTATTATCAGAGATCTAATAAACAAAAACCTGATCTTTCCCCTATTAGTTTCATCAGTAAAAGCTCGAGAGGAGAGCCTTCTACTAATAGTATACTACCTACACGGCAGAGCCTGGCAAGCTTTTATTTGTTATGCCAAAAACTAGTAACAATTATGCACCTCAATTCCTTTACCTGAAGAATGGTTTGAGGTTTCCCCTGTCCCTGAGCAAGCAGATGCCTGTTGGCTATACTTGCTTGCGACAGGAAGTATGGAGATGTTACTGGTGCCCGCTTGAGCAATTCAATGAACAATGGGAAGACAGTGATACAGTGATAATTTTCTAAAAAGTATATGCTTAGAACTTATATAAATCACAAATAAAAAGAATGTCCATTTAACAATGCTCCTGAGGTAATTTTTAAGCTAAAATAAGTATCAGAGACTTATTCACAATATCCATGGTAGGTTTAGCACTTATTATATTTTCTTCTTTATTGTGATTATTGTATAGATATATAACAAGTGCCAATAGATTATTATATTTTATAGAAAATTTTGTAACTATGGAAATTACACTATATTGAAGGCTCTATTCAATAAGATAGGGGATGCAAGTTGTTCCCCAACTACCCGCAAGCATCCTGAAAGTTAAATAGCTTGTTTCTCCCCAAATGAAAGACTTAACTAAAATAGGCAGTATGAACCATCTCCAACTGTGAACTAATTAAAGACAATTCCCTTTCAAGGTTTTTTCACTAGATGTCATTTGTGATTTTATTTTGCTTTCCTTAAATTTGTCCTATTTCACATGTCTGTTCTTTCCAAGATTTATCCTTAAAGTACAGAGTATTTTAATATTAAAAGTCAGTGACAATCTAATTTAAATTAATATTAAACTTTAGATATTCTTTTGAAAAAACAATAAAGATATATAATATGATGAAGCTGGTAGAAGTATTATTTAATGACTAGGGTGACTTTCTGCTTTTTTACATTCACTGTCATTTTGTCCAAAAAAGGCAGACCTAAGTGATCATACCAAAAAATCCAAAATTATATGCCTTATTCCCTCCATATTTAGCTCCTCATGCCGCTTCACATATATTGCTGACTTCCTAATGCTAAGAAAGTTTAGGGAAATCACTGAAGAACTATTGTAGGTCTACAAAAGTCAAAGCTAGAACCACATCAGACTTGAAAATGCCCAAACAACAAAAAAAAGTTAACCAAAGCAAAATGACATTTGAAGAAACATAATGAAAAAACCTGAAACAATAGATTTCAATAAAGGAGGTGAGCTTCATCCTAGGGTAGTACTAGCACAAGGGCTGCTGGCCCACTGACCAAGATCAAATTTCTTGTGCTTAACTAACTATCTTTCAAAGTTTATCGATGACATACTTATATACTAAATTTCAAGTATTATGCATGCATTATTTCACATGATATCCACAGAAACCCCTTAAACTGAATAATAGTTTTAGACCAATCTTGATAGGAAAAATATTTTTAAATCAGCAACAATGGCTGAACCCAGAACCTGAATGCAGGCAGACTGACGCTCAGCCACACATCTGCATCTCATTCTTTCCCTTTCCAGAAGAGCCCTCAGACGTTCAGCACAATGATCAAACAGATCTCATTTTGATGTTACGAGTAGCAATTTGATCTCTGACAATTTGAACCCAACTTCAAATGTCTAACTGTTCTTAAAAAGTTAAGTTTGGGCCAACTGTTTCAAGAATTCATTTAAATGAGTCAATTTCATAGTTTCTGCCATCTGGTTCTTTTCTACTAATCCAAAAAATATTTCTTGTGATTTCACCATAAACCTTCTGTTCTTTCCAAATTAGTGTTACTCATTATTACTCTACCTTTTCTTTTTAAGTATTCTTTTAAGGGCTGAGGAGGTAATGCAAGTTACAGAGTCCTTGCACGGCTGTGCAAAGTCTTCAGTTCTATCTGTAGGATCACTAGCCTTCCCCACCTATACACCACAGGTGTAACCCCTCCAAAATAAGAAAATTAAATGTTAAAACAATTTTGTGTTCACACTATTCCTCAGACTTGGGGCAGTAGCACATTTATATAATATCTTCATTAATTCCCCACCTTGCGACTTTATTAATAGTCTTCTTGTTGAGTCTATGCTTATCCTTCTTCTATCTTAAGCATGTCACTATTTATAAATATTTGAAATCACACTTAGTTCAGCAAGAAGTATTCTGATTTTGTATTTGTTTTGAGCCCACAACCAGCGGTCGTCAGGGCTTTCTGGCTCTGTGCTCCAGGGTTATTTCTGACTTTGCTGGGGGAACATACGTGGTGCTAGGAATCAAATCAGGGTCTACCACATGAATGGCCTTACCTCCTGTACTAGTAAGCGTAATTTTAGTTAGTTAGAGACCTGTTGTCATAAACCACTAAAATTTGGAAATTGTTATCGAGGGGTAGTTTGTTCTACTCTAACCAATGGCAATGCTGCTATTTGAATCTATAGAGCACCATGTGGAGGAAGTTAGTCAGAGGGAGAGAGCCCTTCCCAGAATGTTCTCTCTCTTATATGCGGGACATAAAGAAACATAGTAGGGGAAGAGCGAATGCCCAATAGTGGGACTCTGGAGGTAGAGAGATATGGTAATTGTTATACATGAAACCCTATCAGTAACAGTACTGTAAACCACAGTGCTTAAAATCAAGCAGTGTTGGGGGCAGTGCCTGCCTTATAGGCAGGCTGAGGATATGGGGGTGGGGTGTGGAAGGAAAAGCAGGGATATCCATGGGTGGATGGTGGCAGGAAGTGGGCACTGTTGAAGGAATTGGTGTTTGGACATTGTATGCCTGAAAATCAGGAATAACTTTGTAAATCATGGGGACTCAATTTTTTTTAAAGTTTAGAAAAGCAAAAACTGATCAGCAAGGAGAGTGCCTCAGGGTCCAAATGCGCTAACACAGATCCTTTGCGCAGAAGCGCCCATGTGCGATCCCTGGGACTCCATGAACCCCAGCAAGACTAGGTGGCCCCTGAGCACAGAGCTGTCAGGTTAAGAACTACATTCAGGTTAACAGGCATGCATTCCAGGAATGGTTTCCAGAATCCTAAATCCAGTGGGCAGGTGGGGACTCCACCCGCCCCACCAAAGTGCCCCAGGAAACCGTGGAATTAACAATGCCACTTCTTTTCTCTCTCCAGATGTAATAGCCTCAAGGGGGCTTTACTTAACTAGAGAGACACAGGACGTGAAAACAAAGGATATGAAAACGGCTCATCTCAAACTACAGGTGTGAGTCTTAGGAATTAGACTGAACCCCAGCAACAGAAAGACCATAGAAAGGTTACCAGGCTTTTGAGAGTCACAGGAAAAAGTAAAGAATTGAGCACAGGGGTAAGAGTTCAGTTAGAAATAAGCATATATGGGGAACTAATTCAAAGGGGCTACAGTCCATGCCATGCATGGAGGAAGCCCATGTTTGAACCCTAGGACGTGGTCCCTCAGCCCTGTGCAAACAGTATCACACTCTTGGGTGTAGAGTTCAAATGAAAAGAAAGGGGCTGGAGCAATAGGCCAGTGGGTAGGGCGTTTGCCTTGCATGCAGCCAACCTGGTTCAATCCTCAGCATCCCATATGGTCCCATGAGTAGCGCCAGGAGTAATTCCTGAGTGCAGAGCCAGGACTAACCCCTGAGAATTGCTGGGTGTGACCAAAAAAAAAAAAAAAAAAGAAATTTGGGGCAGGGATGATATCACAGCTCAGAGGATGCTTGCCTTGCACTCAGCCGACCTCGGGCTTGATCCTCTGCATCCCATATGGTCCCCAGGACTCACAGGAGTAATTCCTGAGTGCAGAGCCAGGAAGAACCCCTGAGCATAGCTGAGTATGACCCCCAAAAGCAAATAATTATATGCTAAAAATAAAAACTCATGTAGACTCAGTGAGACATATTCTAAATATGTCTAAAATCTGAAGAAACCCTTTGAAACACTAAGAACCAGAGTCTTCTTCCCCGGGAGGAAGCAGAACAAGCCTTACTAGGAAGCAAATGGGGCGAGGGGCGTGGGAATTCTCGGCATTGCCTACCCAGCAACATTCCAAGGTCCAGAGCAACGTCACTGCTGGCCATTTCCCTTTCTGGCATCTGCTTCCTGTCCATTTTTAGAAAAACATGTAGATATCACCTTTTCAGTTAAAACCTGAACAAAACCCGGACACCGACTTTTGAAACAGGTACTAGATGGGACTTTGCTTCTCTTGGGACTTAACCACAATAAGTTAAGTCCCTCGGTCCTTTCAGCGCTGCACCATGCCGACACACACCACCTCTGGCCGGTTACTTCCCCTCCTAGGTAGAATGTGAGGGTGTCCTATGCTGTTGTTGTAGGCAGGTAGACAGGGGGCGCCACATGGCAATAAATTCCTGAAGAAGAGATCCAGAGCCACACCTGACTGAAAGTCCGAAAACAGACTTGACAAGACCACTATTAACAATCAACCCTGGGGAAGGGAAGGCCAAAAGGGAATGTGTAAAGCCCATAGGCCACTGACCCTTCTAAAGGCTTTAGATAACTAACTATCCCAAGAAGAAATAAATCAACCCCCAGGCCCAGGACCCAGCTCAAAAGAAAATTCCAAAGCATTCTAGCCAAAAGGGAATAAAAGCCCATTTAAAAATCAGTTGGGGCTCTCCACCTTTGGAGCAGCCCGCGCTTCTCCCCTGAGCGTTACTTTTTCCTTTCTTTCTCTCCCTCCCCCTCACCTAAACCCTCCTCAATAAAACCTATTTTACTTCACTGCTCATCGACTCCTGAAAATTCTTTTCTGCGTGAAAGACAAGAACCTTGAGGCAGACCTGGGTAAGGCCTAGGACTGACTTTCCTTTCCTGCAAAGAGCAATTCCTCGCTCCAGCCTGAGTCCGTGGCTCCCCGAGAAACCTCGGGTGGTGGGGATCAACTCCCGTGCCTAGAGATCAAGCGGGCATCAGGCGTGGCTTGACGGCCACCTCGTGGGGCTGGTGGGGCTCAGGCCCACGCCGCAGGGGCTCATCGCAGACTTTATCAGTCCTTAGCCTGCCCAGTGGGTCCCGGGTGGCAGAGGCGGCTGGGGAGAAAGCGACCATCTCTCTCTCCCCCTGCCTCACATAAGTCACCCGTGGGGTCCACCTGCAACACTGTGAGGAAGTTTCCCTCATGACCCCCACATCCCGCACCAGCAAGAGCAGGGCCCAAGGGAGAGCTGATCACACTGACTCCCACCACTCTGCTGCCTTTGCTTCCCTCCTCTCTGCCCCTCTCATGTGCTCCCCGCACTACTCAGGACTAGCCTGCCAGCCGCTGGCTCAGAACCCGCATCAGCATGAGGGCAAGTGTGTGGCCACCGCAGAGCAATTCTGGTGTGAGTGAGCCCGGGCCTATGCAGGCTGCAGCAAGAACCAGGGTGAGTGCCCAGCCGATGGCTGCCACAACGAACCCAGTGCTGGAACAAGTCAGGGGCTCCAATGCAGCTCCGTGAGCTCCTGCCAGCCCCTCCTGACCCCAAGAGACTGAGAAAAGCGCTCACTGCAAGGCGCTGCTCCTGTGGGAGTGAGAAGCTGCTCTACGTCACCTTCACGGATAGGGACACGCCCCTGCAGTTCACCGAGCTGCAGAAATAGCCGTGAGCCAACCTCAGTTTCTGATCCGGGACAAGGAGACCTGCGGCACCATGGGGACAGCGACGTCAGGGCAGTGGAGCTGTATCAGGGCCATGCACGTGGCAGCTAGGATCCAGGCAGCTGCCCATGATCAACGATGGGCAGTTCCACACCGTGGTGCTGGTCACCTCCTCACACCATGGCACCTTAGACAAACACTGCACGCTGATCAGTGAGGCTCGCTCTGCATGGGCGGGAGGAGGAGAGGAGGAGAGGCAAGGGCAGCGCTGCCCGAGTGGTGGAGTCAGTATGATCTACATGGACGGGCGACAGGTGCACGTGAACCACGGCTGCATCAACCACCAGCTGCAGGACTTAGCAAGCGGGAGGGAGGCTGGGCGTAGTGCGGGGCCGCTGGCTCTGCCAGTTGCTTATCCTGCCCATATGCTCTGCTGGCTTCTGTCAGCCCAATACCACCCCAGGCCACTGTGCCACTGGAGGTGAGGGGAGACTGCGACCAGCCCGCAGACGGCCCTGTCCGGACACAAGCGGTCCGGGAGAAGCGCATGCCCCTAGACTGGCAGCTCCAGGACAGGTACTCCGGTGCAACCTGGCCTGGGTCACCCCCTACCTCCGGTCCCGCCCCCTGCGGGTACCCGCATTGCATGCCTGACCGTTGCGGGCCTCTCCGCCTAGGCCGCACTGTGTGCGTGGCTCTGCAGGCAAGCTGTGCTAGCAAAAGTCCTCGTCGGTAGGGGGGCCCCTGGCCGGGCCTTGCACCAGGTCTAGAGTCTGCCAGAGCGCAGGGCTGCCGTCGTCGCGGTGGAGTCGGGGAGTTCGTGTCCAGGCCTCGGCGATGCTGCTGGCAGCAGCTAGAGTGAGGGAAGCTGACCTCGGAGGGCAGCTATGCAACAAGAGCCGGAAGGAGCAAAGCAGGGCGGGAGGGGTGGGGAGGAAGTGGGGGCGGGGCACGTCGGGCGGGGCATGTCCTGGGGTACAAAGCTAGGCCGGAGCCCACCAACCCAGGGCATCCGCAGCCGTTACCATTCATGAGCCAACCCTGGCCAGCTCCTGGGCGGTCTTGCCCTGACCCGACTGAGGGTGAAGATCGGGCAACCAGTGGCCCCTGCTGGCCTCGGGCCCCCTTGGAATTGGCTTGCACAAACAGGCTCTTATATTTGTTAGATGCTGGGAGCAGAGTGACAGCACAGCGGGTTGGGTGTTTGCTTTGCACGCTGGCCTACCGGGTTCGATCCCCAGCATCCCATATGGTCCCCGAGCACCGCCAGGAGTCATTCCTGAGTGCAGAGCCAGGAGAAACCCCTGAGCATGGCCGGGTGTGACCTAAAAAGCAAAAAAATAAATAAATAAATAAATAAATAAATAAATAAATAAAGAAATAAAAAAAATAAAAAATAAAGAATAGTTGGGTTATATTGACATATTACATTAAAGAAATTATCACTAATAAATAAATTTTATTTATAACAAGAATTAGCTGATTAATAAGATAAATTCTAAATGTATAAGAACATAAAAGCATAAAATGCATGATAAAGAGCTGAAAGAAACTAATGGGGAGAATAAGAAAACCACACAATCAGTTGGAGATTTTAATACCATTCGAATAGTAGTAGAAACAACTAGGCAAATATCATTACTTATAAACTTTTGAAAAACACTGCAATTTTTCTGAGTCACACACAACAGTGTTCAAAGCTTACTCCTGAGTTTGTGCTCAGGGATCACTTCCAGGGGGACCATCTGGAGATTGAACCTGAGTTACACACATGAAAGGAGTGCCCTCTATATTCTCTCCAAAAACGCAAATTTCAGAAGTGCTTTTCCAAATTACCTCCAAATATATTATTTTAATTACATAATGAACTACCACCAAAATATACATTATGCTATAACATACTGTCTTGGTAAACTTTAAAAAATGAATTTTAGATAATATACTCTCTGACCATGACGGCCTCAGTTATAAACAAACAACACTAAGGCACTTAGAAAGTGCTCAAACACGTGTGCCTTAAGCAGCATATTTCTAAGTATTGCATAGGTTAAAATGGAAATCACATAGAATATTTGAAAATATTTCAATTAGAATAAAAATGTATCGATAAAACAAAAGCATGTATATGAAGTACCTGAATCTCTTTAATGCAAAGCATAGTAACTTATGTTTGTAGAAATAGAAAGGCATAAAATCAATTATCAAAGTATTCACTTTAAACATCATAAAAATAAAGAAATATCTAATCCAAAGCACGGAGGTGAAAATAATTGTAGAAATCAAAATTTGAAAACAAACAGATTCAATGCGGTCCCTATAAAGATACCCATGATGTTCTTCAAAGAAATTGAACAAACACTCCTGAAATTTGTATGGAATAATAAAACTCCACGAATAGCTAAAGCAATCCTTGGGAAAAAGAAGATGGGAGGTATCACTTTCCCCAACCTCAAGCTCTACTACAGAGCAGTTGTAATTAAGAAAGTGTGGTATTGGTATAGAGACAGACCCGTAGACCTATGGAATAGAACTGAGTATCCTGAAATGCACTCACAAATATACAATCACTTAATCTTCGATAAAGGAGCAAAAAATATTAAGTGGAGCAAAGAAAGCCTCTTCAACAAATGGTGCTGGGAAAACTGGGCAGCTACGTGTAAAAACAATGAACTTAGACCTCCTTCTAACGCCATGCACAAAAGTCAGATCAAAATGGATTCTAGATCTCGATATCAGACATGAATCTATAAGGTACATCGAAGAAAACATAGGAGAAACGCTCTACGACATCGAAACGAAAAGTATCTTTAAAGACGACACACCACTGACCAAGCAAATGGAAGCAATGATAAACAAATGGGAATATATAAAATTGAAAAGCTTCTGCACCTCAAAAAAATGGTGACCAAGATACAAAGACAATCCACAGAGTGGGAAAGGATATTCACCCAATACCCATCTGACAAGGGGTTAATATCCAGGATATATCAGGCACTGGTAGCACTCCACAAGAAGAAAACAGCCAACCCCATCAAAAATGGGGAGAAGAAATGAACAGAAGCTTCAAAAAGAAGAAATTTGAATGGCCAAAAGGCATATGAAAAATTGCTATTCACTATAACTAGAATCTGGAAACAACCTAAATGCCCTAGAACAGAGGACTGGCTAAAGAAACTGTGGTACATCTACACTATGGAATACTATGCGGCTGTCAGAAAAGATGAAATTATGAAATTTACCTGCAAATGGATGGACATGGAGACTATCATGCTGAGTGAAATTAGTCAGAAGGAAAAGGACAGATATAGAATGACTGCATTCATTAATACGACATAAATAGATACCAGTGTTTTACTAAATGTGGGAAATGGTAATGGCAGATTAAAACTCACCGTTGAATATACACAAAGAGACTTAAGTGATAAACTCTAAATACCTGCAGGGCTAGCCACAATGTGTAAAATAAGAGAGAGAGATGCAGAGACAGAGAGAGAGACAGAGAGAGAAAGAGAGGAAACTGGGGTACCTGCTATTAAGGCAGCATCGGGTGGGCAGGAGTGGGTGGGGTACATTGGTGGTGGAAATGGGGCACTGGTGGAGGGATGGGTGCTGGTATACTGTATCACCAAGAACCAATTATGAACACCTTTGTAATTGTATGTTTCACTGTGGTATAATAAAAAATAAAAAAAAATTGCTCTTCATCTTTAAACATCAGGGAGATGCAAATCAAAACAACAATGAGGTACCATCTCACCCCACAGAGACTGGCACACATCCAAAACAGCAAGAACAACCGGTGCTGGCGTGGATGTGGGGAAAAAAAGGGACTCTCATCCACTGCTGGTGGGAGTGCCGACTGGTCCAGCCCTTTTGGAAAACAATATGGGCATTCCTCCGAAAGCTAGATATTGAGCTCCCATTTGATCCAGCAATAGCACTCCAGGGAATATACCCGAGAGACCGAAAAACACATAGCAGAAACACTATCTGCACTTCTTTATTCATCTTTGCACTATTCACTATAGCTAGAATCTGGAAACAACCTAAATGCCCGAGAACAGAGGACTGGCTAAAGAAACTATGGTTCATCTACACTATGGAATACTATGCGGCTGTCAGAAAAGATGAAATTATAAAATTTACCTGCAAATCGATGGACATGGAGTCTATCATGCTGAGTGAAATTAGTCAGAAGGAAAAGGACAGATATAGAATGACTGCATTCATTAATAGTATATAAATAGATACCAGTGTTTTACTAAATATGGGAAACGGTAATGGCAGATTAAAACTCACCACTGAATATACACAAAGAGACTTAAGTGATAAACTCTAAATGTCTGCAGGGCTAGCCACAATGTGTAAAATAAGAGGGAGAGATGCAGAGACAGAGAGAGAGATAGAGAGAGAAAGAGAGGAAACTGGGGTACCTGCTATTAATGCGGCCTGGGGGGTGGGAGGGGAGGGGTACATTGGTGGTGGAAATGGGGCACTGGTGGAGGGATGTGTGCTGGAATACTGTATTACCAAGAACCAATTATGAACACCTTTGTAATTGTATGTTTCACGGTGGTATAATAAAAAATTTAAAAAAAACAGACAGTAATCCAAGGATTTCTAAGTACAACTGCTTTCTAGTGCCTAATTCAAAAGGGAAAACAATTAAAAAATCAAAGAAATGAATATTTAGTTTTGTTTATACTAATGCTCTCAAATACAAAGTTCTTGAAGCAAAATTTCATTAAGCACTTTAGGATTGTAAACTTCACTTATTAGAAGCGGACAAAAGAATAGTCTGCATGTTAGATTAATAATCATGAACCTGTGGGAAGAATGAGAGTTTGCATCAAGGCTGAGAGCAGAGACTAGAAGGCCCAGACATAAAAAGTATATAGAAGTACCACGTTTTCCCAGCACTAGGGGTATTTCATGGTAGTTAACTGATTGGAAAAATTTATGAGCTATGCTTAGTTGTACATACAACGAAGCATTAAAAGTGCATTTTATTGGGGGCTATTTCTATGTATGACAGAAATTTTTTTCTTTAGAATAATTTTTTACTTTAGAATAAATTTAGGTCACAATATGTCAAGAGAAATCTAGGGAAGGAAGCAAATGACTATGTTTATTATGGGAGATGCAGAGCATCTGGAAATATTGAGGCTGGTGGGCAATTGGCATCATATGCAGAAATATAATCCATAAATAGATAAATATCTCAGAAGTAAAATTATTAAGCATGTAAAAGCAAAAAAAAAGTAGTGTTGACTATTGTGTTTGTGATTTTAATAGTTTGTTTTGAGTCTTTTGGATCCAAAAACATTCTTTTCTTTAACTTTCTGGTAACTGCAAACATTCTAACTAATATATATGATTCATGCACTTTAGTTTTCTAGATACAAGCAGATGCATGTACTAATCTATTAAGTGCAGTGTTAATACAAGCAATAAAATCTCTTTAAGCTAAGCAGTTATTAGTATCTATGCTTTCTGTAACTCTAATTATCTTCAATGTCTTAAAATTCTTTTTTCTCTTAAAATAATTGATTGATTTAATTGAATTGTCATAAGATCAGACGTGGGGCAGAGCTGCTACTTGCTCTCCCTGTGCCCAGGTGCTCAGGAGGCGCCTGAGAGGCATGGCGGGTTCTAGCCCTGGCCTGCCACCCCAGCAGAGCCTCACAACAAGCCAGACAACCCCCCACTCCATGGGGGCCGCTATTTTCCACATCCGACTTCCCTTTCGTCACAACTCCACCCAGCAGACCAGACTATCACTCCCGCTGCCGGCGGCTAGCGGCTGTGTGGTTCATCAATAAATGCTTTATTTAGAGGTGACTACAAGAGTATGCCACCCGCACAGCAAGCCTGGCAAGCTGCTCGTGGTTGTATTTGATATGCCAAATACCAGTAACACTTATATTAGGCCATTCCCATGACCTAATATAATGGTTTGAGGCTCTCTATGTTCCTGGAGCAAGCAGATGCCTTTGGGTTCTACTAGCATGAGACAGGACATATGGAGATGTTACTGGTGCCCGCTCTAGCAAATAGATGATGAACAGGAAGATCGTAATCGTGATCGTGTGATCGTCCTGAGATAGACCATCACAAAGCTATTAATGATTGGGTTTCAGTGATAAAATATTCCAATATCCATCCCTCCACCACTGTACATTTCCCATGACCAATGTCCCTAGTTTCCCTCCCTCCCCCATCTCTAGAAGGCACCTTTCTTCCTCCCCCTCTCTCTATCAATCTAACTATCTCTCTGTATCCCATCTTTTGTTCATCATTATGGTTTGCAATAGAGGTAGTAAGAGCTTATCATGTTTGTTCAGGCTGTTCAGTAATTTTATCAAGAAAGGTACAGCTGGAGTAGTTCTTTTTTCCAACAGGGCAATGACTTTGGGGTGTGGACATAACTGCTGGGGATCTGGAAATAAGGGATGTGCAAGGAAGCAGTTTATTCCGACAAAAGGATGCTTTAGATATCTTTCGGGGTTATTACCCCATAAAAATTTCTGAGTGTTTGGTCAATTTCTTTGAAGAATGTCATGAGTATTCTATTTTTTTTTACTTTTTTTGGGGTCACACCCGGCATTGCTCAGGGGTTTCTCCTGGCTCTGCACTCAGTAATCACTCCTGACGGTGCTCGGGGGACCATATGGGATGCCGGGATGGAACCCAGGTTGGCATAGGCCGGCAGCGTGAAGGCAAATGCCCTACCCACTGGGCTATCACTACGCCCCTCATGAATATTCCTATAGGGACCACATACAGCTCTAAGGAGTATTATCATTTTGACAATGTTAATTCTCCCAATCCATGAGCAGGGAATGTGTCTCCATTTACCTCTATCACTTCTGTAGTAGATTTTTTTTTATTTATTCAGAACTTTGGTTTTAAAAATAAGAATTACATCTATTGTGTATACAATTATTAAAGTGATGCAATAACAATGTAGTGTTTTCATACTTCATGTTGTCAGCACCTAAATCTAGTATGTATTATTTAAGCACTTCTTTCAGTACCTGAATTAACTTTTAAAATTGTATAGAAATATGGGTTTTTTAATAGCACATGTTATATATAAGAAAATTTCTTATTTATTTCTCTCCATCTTTGTTGAGATATCATTGATATGTAATGTAGTTTCAAGTGATACAAATGAATTGATATGAATATATGATGAAATTATTACCATAGTAAATTGTTAATGTTTATCACCTCACAATGTTATCACATTTTCCCTTTAGATGAGAACTTTTTATATCCTCAAGAACTCCAGATGTACATTGCTGTTCTATTAATGATAGTAATCGCCAATTTCTTGGTTTTATTCTCACAATAATTTGGAAAAACTCTGATGTAGGAATTTCAGTAGCAACAATCTAGTTTCAGAATATGACAAATATTTCAATTTTCTACTTCAATTTTCTACTTTTTTAAAAATAAGTACTTAAAAAGAAACTACTCACCTTCCAAATATGAAGTTTGAACTAAATAATTTTGAACTTTTTGGGTCCACATTTACAATTCTACGAAATATCTTTTATGTTTAATTATTGGAATTATAGCATTTGACTTCAAAATATCAATGGTTCTAATAAATCATTGGTCTTAGTTACATACTGCCTATGAAAAATTAGTTATTTTTTAAAGTTAATATTGAATTAACGTTAGATTATATAAAGGTTTAATTTCAATTGTTATAAGTCATCTAATGGGAATGAGAACAAAATATTGTGTTTGTTATTAATGAGTTTTGTGCAACAATAGATTGGAGGTGGGCAATTGCAGGGGAAATTCAGGGTTTTCCAGAATTTCTTTGTTCTCTGAAAAGAGGGAAAACACATAATTATAATTACTGAGAACCATGGAACATTAGTCTATTACATAAAAATGTAGTCACCCACTTTGGAGAAAATACAGAAAAATATCAAGTATTTATTAAGAATGGTTATGTTTCTAAAAATCAGTAGGCAACTGTTGAATAAAAAACATATTTGACATAATTTTAGGGAAAAGTAGTAGATAAAAGTAACTCGCTATCAAGAAGCAAATACATCTAACGTTTACAAAATCTTTTTTAGAATCATTTTAGTTACATAAGAACAAATTTTAAATGAGCACTTCAAATCCAGTGGAAAAATTACATTGTACCTGTGTTTTATATAGCTGTTGGAGGCTCAGAATTATTACTTCAAAAAGTAGCAGTTTCTGTTAGCAAGATATGTGAAAACTGTTAGCTGCATGGGAATCTATTTGTGACAAGAAAGCAGAAAGTAACCCCTTTTCTAATCATAAAAAAGTGAAGCATAATGTAGAAGCAATCAGTCTTAAAGGCATAGAATACTTAAACCATTAAATAGCTAAAAATCCCAAATCTGGACCTTACAAGGCATCTTCAAAGACCTTAAATCAGTATAGGATAAAATGGAAAATCAGAAAAATGACTTAAGAATGAGATTACAGTGGTACCAGAAGTTTTGTGATATGGATGTTTCTATAGAAAAATAAAAAATAGAATTGTTAAACTGTATTGCTATAAAGAAAAACAGTCATACTGATCTATTCATGAAAGTGATGAAAGGTAAAATAGAGTCAGTGTTTTTCCAGCCTCCTCCTTATTTTTATGAAAAAAAAAAAACAACATAGTTCCCATTGGACTCCACCATCTTGGGATGGACCTCACCGAGATATTAACCTGCTGAAAATTGGCATGCGAATCACTTTACCAACTTCAAACTGTACTACAAAGAAGTAGTCATGAAAACAGCATGGTATTGGAGTAAAAAGAGACCTGTGGACCAATGGAATAGAGTGGAGTATCGCGACACACATCCTCAATTACATGATCATTTAATCTTTGATAAGGTGCAAAAAATACAAAATGGGTAAGGAAAGCCTCTTCAACAAGTGGTGCCAGGAAAACTAGGCAACTTTGTGTAAAAAAATGAACTTAGACCTCTAACACCATGCACAAAAGTCAGATCAATATGGATCAAAGATATCAATATCAAGCCTGAATCCATAGAGTGCATCAAAGGAAAAATAGGAAAAATCCTCCATGACATTGAAGCTAAAGGCATCTTCAAAGACCAAACACCACTAAAAAGCAAATAGAAGCAAAGATAAACACATGGGACTGTATGAAACTTAAGAACTTCTGCAACTCAAAAGAAACAGTGACCAAAATACAAAGAGAGTTGACAGAGTGAGAGAGAATATTCACCCAATACCCATCCAATAAGGGGTTAACATCCAGGATATATCAGGCACTGACAGAACTTTACAAGAAGAAAACAGTCAACCTCATAAAAATAAATGGGAGCAGAAATGAATAGAAACTTTGACAAAGAAGTTCAAATGGTCAAAAGGCATATGAAAAAATTCTCATCATCACTAATCATCAAGGATACGCAAATCAAAACAATAATGAGATATCATCTCACATCACAGAGACTGGCACATTTCCAAAATAGCAAGAACACGTGCCGGCGTGGATGCAGGGAGAAAGGGGCTCTCATGCTTTCTTGGTGGGAAAGTCACTGGTACAGCCTTTTTTGGAAAACTAAATGGACATTCCTCCAAAGATTAGAAATTGAGCTCCCATTTGACCCAGCCATACCATTCCTGGAAATATACCCTGGGAAGCCAAAACACAGCAGAAACACCATCTGCACTTTATGTTCATAGCAGCACTATTCACAATAGCCAGAATCTGGAAACAACCAGTTCCCGAGAACAGATGATTGGATAAAGAAACTGTGGTACATCTACACAATGGAATCTATACAGCTGTTAGGAAAAACGAGTTATGAAATTTGCCTATAAATGGATGGACATATAGAGGATCATGCTGAGTGAAATTAGCCAGAGGGAAAAGAACAGATATAGAAGACGGCATTCATTTGTGGGATCACTGATACCAATATCCAAGGTCAGGCAAAACATAAATCAGATCTTGTCCATGGGTGGAATCTACCGAAAATGTGTGGGTCTCAGAGATTAGGTAAGACAGAGAAGGGAACAATGTGCTAATAATTGTTGGAAATGATACCAGTCTGTAACTGAGCATTGAATATAGGCAAAGGTATATACATGATAACCTCTAAATGTATGTATTGCAAGCCACAATGTGTAAGAGAAGGAAGAGAAAGAAACACAGAGAGACAGAGAGACAAAAAGAGAGAAAGAGAGAGAAAGAGACAGAGAGAGATAAAAGACAAAGCACCTGCTATAGAGGCAGACAGAGAGGAAATCAATGAGCTTGAAACCAAAAACAATCCAAAAGATTAATGAAACCAAGAGCTGGTTCTTTGAAAAAAAATAATAAAGATCGACAAACCACTCACAAGACTTGTAACAACAGGGAAACATAGAACCCAAATAAACAGAATCAGAAATGAAAAGGGGGACATCATAACAGAAATCACAGAAATATAAAAGATCATCAGAGATTACTTTGAGAGTCTGTATGTGGTGAAACATGAGAATCTAGAAGAAATGGAGAAATTCCTAAGTCCTATAACTTGCCACGGCTGAAACAAGAAGACCTCAACCTGAATAAGCCTATCACCATAGAGGAAATGTAAACAGTAATTTAAAGTCTGCCCAAGCACAAAAGCCAGGTTCAGATGGATTCACTAGTGAATTCTACCAAATCTTTAAGGAGGACCTTGGGCCAATCCTTTTCAAACTCTACCAAGAAATCAAAGGAACAGAACTACTCCCAAATAGTTTCTACGAGGCACACACATATAACCCTGATACCAAAAAGCAAGAGAGACAACACAAAGAAAGAAAATTACTGATGAAACGCCCTGATGAACACAAATGCTAAGATCTTCAACAAAATACTAGCAAACAGAATCCAAAGACTCATCAAAAAGATTAGACATCATGATCAGTAGGATTCATCCTGGGAATGCAAGGATGGTTCAACATTCACAAGTCAATCAACATAATTCATCATATCAGTAAGAGAAAAAATAAAAATCATATAATCATATCAATAGACGCAGAGAAAGCATTTGACAAGATCCAATACATTTCATGATTAAAACCCTCCAGAGAATGGGAATTGAAGGGACCTTCCTACATATAGTCAAAGCCATCTACCAAAAACCCACAGCTAGTATCACCGAACACCCATCTGATAAGGGGTTAATATGGAGGTTATATCAGGCACTGGTAGAACTTTACAAGAAGAAAACAGACAAGCCCATCAAAAAATGGGGAGAAGATATGAATAGGAACTTCAACAAGGAAGAAATTCTAATGGCCAAAAGACATATGAAAAAATGCTCATCATCACTAATCATCAGAGAGATGCAAATCAAAACAACAATGTGATATCACCTCACACCACAGAGACTTGCGCATATTCAAAAGTGCAAGAACAACAGGTGCTGGTGTGGATGTGGGGAAAAGAGGAATCTCATCCATTGTTGCTGGGAATGTCTGACTGGTACAGCCTTTTTGGAAAACAATATGGGCATTCCTTCAAAGACTTGAAATTTAGTTCCCAATTGACTCAGCCATACCACTCCTGGCAATATAATGTGGGTAGCCAAAACACACAGCGGAAACACCATCTGCCCTTATATTTTCATAGCAGCATTATTCACAATAGCCAGAATCTGGAAACAACCAGTGTGCCAAAGAACTGATGACTGGATAAAGAAACTTTGGTACATCTACACAATTAATACTATGCAGCCGTTAGGAAAAATGAAGTTATGAAATTTGCCTATAAATGTATGAACTGGAGAGGCTCATGTTGAGTGGAAGTAGACAGAAGGAAAAAGACAGATATAGGACTTCAGGAATTGATCCATTTCTTCTAGATTCTCATGTTTCACGGCATACAGGCTCTCAAAGTAATCTCTGATGATCTTTTGGATTTCTGTGGTTTCTGTTGTGATGTCACCCTTTTTATTTCTGATTCTGTTTATTTGGGTTTCTCTTTCCCTGTACTTACAAGTCTTGCCAATGGTTTGTCAATCTTGTTTATTCTTTCAAAAAACCAGCTCTTGGTTTCATTAATCTTTTGGATTGTTTTTTTGGTTTCCAACTCATTGATTTCCTCTCTAAGTTTTATTATTTCCTTTTTTCTGCCTGGGTTGGGCTCATTTTGTTGGTCTTTTTCTAATGTCTTCAGCTGTGTAGTCAGGTTATTTATGTGGGCCCTTTCTTGTTTCCTGATGAATGCTTGCAGAACTATAAACTTCCCTCTTAACACGGCTTTTGCCGTGTCCCACAAGTTCTTATAATTGGTATCTTCATTTTCATTTATTTCCAGAAATCTTTGGATTTCCTGTTTGATTTCTTCTATGACCCATTTGTTGTTCAGCAGTGAGCTGTTCAGTTTCCAGGTGTTGGGTTTGACTCCCTGTTTCTGTGTACGGTTAACTTCCATTTTCAGTGCATCATGGTCTGAAAAGATAGCTGACACAATTTCTATCTTTTTAATTTTATTGAGGTATGCTTTGTGGCTCAGCATGTGGTCTATCTTGGAGAATGTTCCATGTGCACTAGAGAAAAATGTGTATTCAGCTTTTTTGGCATGAAAAGCCCTGTATATATCCACTAGCTCTCTTTCTTCCATTTCTTCCTTCAGGTCCAATATTTCCTTGGTGAGTTTCAGTCTTGTTGATCTATCCATCGTTGATAGAGCAGTGTTGAAGTCTCCAACTATTATTGTGCTACTGTTAATGTCTTCTTTGAGGTCTCTTAGCAGTTGTTTTATGTATTTTGCTGACCCCTCATTGGGTGCATATCTGTTTAGTAGTGTAATTTCTTCCTGGTGTACATACCCTTAATTAATAAGAAGTGGCCTTCGTTGTCCCTTCTAACCTTTTTAAGCCTGAAGTCTATATTATCTGATACTAATATGGCCACACCAGCCTTTTTGGAGGAGTTGTTTGCATGGAGAATGGTCTTCCAACCTTTGACTCTGAGTCTGTGTTTGTTCTGCTTATTCAGATGCGTTTCTTGTAGACAGCAGAATGTTGGGTTCAATTTTTAATCCATTTTGTCACTCTGTGTCTCTTAATTGGTGCATTTAGACCATTGACATTGAGAGAGATTATTGTTATTGGATTTTGAGCCATCTTTCTTTTTGTGTTTGTTGTGCTTATGGGTTTGGTCGCATTAGAGTAGACCCTTCAGTCCTTCTTTTAAAGTTGGTTTTGAGTCCATGAAGTTCCTGAGTTGTTGCTTATCCATGAAGTTGTGTATCTTTCCTTCATATCTGAATGTGAGCCTGGCCGGATAAAGAATTCCCGGTGAAGCCTGCAGTTCATGGAGCCTTTTCGCAATATCCCACCATTGTTTTCGGGCTCGGAGTGTTTCATCAGAGAAGTCTGCTGTAAATCTTAGAGATGTTCCTTTGTATGTGATTTCCTTCTTTGATCTTGTTAAAACAGCATGGTATTGGAATAAAAACAGACCTGTGGACCTATGGAATAGAATTGAGTATCCTGACACCCAACCTCAAACACATGATCATTTAATCTTTGATAAAGGTGCAATGAGTCTAAAATGGAGTAAGGAAAGCCTCTTCAACAAGTGGTGTTGGGAAAACTGGGCAGCAACATGTAAAAAATGAATTTGGACCTGTGTCTAACATCATGCACAAAAAATCAGATCAAAATGGACTAAAGATCTCAATATCAGACTTGAATCCATAAAGTACATTGAAGAAAATATAGGAAAAACCCTCCACGACATTGAAGCTAAAGGCATCTTCAAAGGTGAAACATCACTAACAAAGCAACTAGAAGAAAAGATAAACATATGGGACTACGTGAAACTAAAAAGCTTCTGCACCTCAAAAGAAACAGTGACTAAGATACAAAAGCAGTCCACAGAATGGGAAAGAATATTCACCCAATACCCATCTGATAAGGGGTTAATATCCAGGATATATCAGGCACTGGTAGAACTTCACAAGAAGAAAACAAACAACCCCATCAAAAAATGGGGAGAAGAAATGAACAGAAATTTCAGCAAGGAAGAAATTCGAATGGCCAAAAAACATATGAAAAAATGCTCATCATCACTAATCATCAGAGAGATGCAAATCAAAACAACAATGAGATACCACTTTACACCACAGAGACTGGCACATATTCAAAAGAGCAAGAACAACAAGTGCTGGCGTGGATGTGGGGAAAAGGGGACACTCATCCATTGTTGGTGGGAATGCCGGCTGGTACAGCCTTTCTGGAAAACAATATGGACTTTCCTCCAAAGACTAGAAATTGAACTCCCATTTGACCCAGCCATACCATTCCTGGAAATATACCCTGGGAAGCCAAAACACAGCAGAAACACCATCTGCACTTTTTATGTTCATAGCAGCACTATTCACAATAGCCAGAATCTGGAAACAACCAGTTCCCGAGAACAGATGATTGGATAAAGAAACTGTGGTACATCTACACAATGGAATCTATACAGCTGTTAGGAAAAACGAAGTTATGAAATTTGCCTATAAATGGATGGACATATAGAGGATCATGCTGAGTGAAATTAGCCAGAGGGAAAAGAACAGATATAGAAGACGGCATTCATTTGTGGGATCACTGATACCAATATCCAAGGTCAGGCAAAACATAAATCAGATCTTGTCCATGGGTGGAATCTACCGAAAATGTGTGGGTCTCAGAGATTAGGTAAGACAGAGAAGGGAACAATGTGCTAATAATTGTTGGAAATGATACCAGTCTGTAACTGAGCATTGAATATAGGCAAAGGTATATACATGATAACCTCTAAATGTATGTATTGCAAGCCACAATGTGTAAGAGAAGGAAGAGAAAGAAACACAGAGAGACAGAGAGACAAAAAGAGAGAAAGAGAGAGAAAGAGACAGAGAGAGAAAAAGACAAAGCACCTGCTATAGAGGCAGACTGGGGGAGGGAGCAGGAATCAGCAGGCATCGGTGGTGGGAAATGGGCACTGGTGGAGGGATGGGTGCTGGAATATGTATGACTGAAACCCAAATATGAACAGCCTGGCAAGCTACCCGTGTTTTATTTATTTTTATGCCAAAAAATAGTAACAATTATGGACCTCAATTCCATGACCTAAGAATTGTTTGAGGCTCTTGCTGTCCCTGGAGCAAGCAGATGCCCTTGGGTTACACTTGCTTGTGACAGGACTAATGGAGATGTTACTGGTGCCCACTCAAGCAAATCGATGAACAATGGGAAGACAGTGATACAGTGACAGTGATATCTCATGGTGGTATAATAAAAAAATTACAAAAAAGAAATGATAGAGGTCAGATGATTAATTGATGATGGGCCACAGCTATAATTTGGCCATAAGTATTCTGTTGTTTGCACAATAAAAGCAAAAGTACAAAAACCTGATTGTGCTTTGCCAGGTATGAACATGTCTGTTCTGGGAGATCTTGGTCTAATTCCTCTGTTTAGAGCATTTCTCTGAAAATTAAAAATGTAAAATCTTCAGCAATTCTAAATGTGGAGTTTATTAGAGCTGCTGTGTTATCACAAATTTAGTATCCTAGTACAAGTGAATCCTCTCATAACTCTAAAAGTTAGCTATCAGATTTGTTCTATTGGGCTAAAAATCAGTATGTTGGCAGAAATGGTTCCTTCTGGGAAAGAAGGAACCTACGCCCTCCCTCAGCAATGCTCATGGCTTACTCCTGGTTCTTTCTTAGGAATTCTGGCTGTGCTCAAGAGAGAATCTATGCGATTCCAGGGACCAAAGCTGGATGGACACCTATAAGGCCAGCCTCTCTTTTGAGAGTTAAAGACCAAAGAAATTATTCACAAGAGGAAATAGCCGTGTATAATAGGAACAGAGTCTGCAGAAAAGCCACTCAGCCCCATTTTCCTATACAGATGAGTTTTGCAACTCATTTGTGGCAAAAGATAACTGGGTGGAGAAAAGACCCTCTTTCAAAAATCAAAACCTGGAACATTACTTAGTTCCAATTAAAATTCCATGCTCATCTTTCTATCCCATGCCTAAATTAATGTGTGTCACATTTAAGATATTGGACTATAGATTTTCTTCTACTGAAATAAACTCCTGAACTTATAATTATACGCAACCCATTTTTTGACTGTTTTCTTCTTTGGGGGCCATACTTGATAGTCCTGGTGGCTTACTCCTGGCTCAGGGGTCACTTCTAGCAGTAATGCAGGACCTTTGAACTGGCATTGAACTGGTGTTGGCTCACGCAAGGTAAGTACTGTACTATCTCTCTGGTTCCACACATATCACTTTTTATTTCTTTTGAAATTTATGTCCTATCACTTGGTTGGCACAAAATCTGTACCATTCCATTTTTAAATAATTGTAGTGAAAACACCAATGCTTATTTTATTGTTTAACTATTTTATATATATTTAAATAATCTGATTCTTAATCTTACCTTAAGTAGAACTACCAAGTCTAAAGACTTGGGTAGGTTTTTTGTGGGAGGCAGTTTTCTTAATCACAGGACTTAGGCAAATAACAGTACTAGTTATCTCAACTTACTTTTATCTGATATGCCTTGAGAATCATTCCCTAATTGAAGGTCAGGCTCCTTCCTTGTTCACAGAACAAGATCCTCAGTTAGTAACTCTTTTGGATCTGGTCCTAGTTAGAGATTATTCGCCCAGCTATCTTGGATCAGATGTTTCTCTATAATAAGAATCCTACATTTCCAACTATGATTATGCGTTTCAGGAACTTGCATAACATTTACCGAGATTCTTTAATATATGCTTTAGAATATTTCCTGTGCATGTGTATAATAGTTTCAAACTTTATAGTTATTTGACTCTGCATCACAGCCACCACAAACTCGCACTAGGTAACTCTACTGCTTATAGACCGCCTTACACCAAAAGAAGAAAGATAATAGTTAAAATGTGGCTCAAAATATAAAATTCTGGCAAGTTATTTTATTTTCTACCTATGCAAAGCCTTCCTAAAATCAAGATGATATCTGCTCAAGACCTCATCAGATATAAAACTGTGCTCATGCCCTCTCCTTTGAACTTAATTTTTTAATTTTTTTTAAATTTTATTTTGTGTATTTTGATTTAATGTAAAACAAGCAAAAATAGGGACTAGATGCTTTTGCACAATTTTCAGGTTGAGAACAGTTTACCACAATGATCTGGGGAGTGGTTCTACATTGCATTCATGGAACAAATAGGAAATCTTGTCCTCCTCCCAGACAAAGGTGGTGGTCAGCTCATCTCCATGTGCTAGACCACGCTCCTGAGCCTGTGTCTTGCTCCTGTGGTCAGCAGGTTGTCAGTGCAGGAGCCAGGAAGAACCATATTTGATTGCTTGTTCTCCCCCCTACGTGACGCTGGACTTGACATGGTAGTAGGGGACAGCGCTAGCTTATCCCGACTGCTGGCCTTAATACTGACAGTGATGTTGGGGGAGGGCCACAGGGAGGAGACCCTAGAAGAACAGTCTTTCAACCACAGGTGACTGAGAGACTTAAGAGAATTAGGAGAAGAAAAAGGAATAAGATTCCTAGGGGCAAAAAATTGGTATTAAACTATTAATAAACTACAAGCATTTGTTTTGCTTCATTTTACTGCTCTTCACAGAGGCTACACTTTTTACAACTGATTATTTCTGGTAGCCAAGCCTTGAGCACGTCTGTAGATACTACTCTACCTACTGCAAGTGCTCTCACTCTGGCTCTATGACACATTTTGGTAATTTTTTCAACATTTCAAACTTTTTCATTATATAAGTGTAATCAAGATCTCTGATCAGTGATCCCTAGTGTTGCTTTTGTCATTGCTTTGGGGCATCACAAACCACTCCCATGTAAGTGAAAGAACTTGAATACACGTTATATGTTGTTCTTGCTACTTTACCAACCAGCCATTTTCCTGTCTCTCTCCCACTAACCCGGCTTCCTTTACCTCTACGACCTAAAATATGGCTTTGAAGTGTTGGAATATAAAGAAGTTACAAAGTTACTAATGATTCAGCTTAGTGAAAAAGGCATGCCAAAGCCAAGCAGAAGCTAGGCCTTTCTCACCAATTTGCCAAGTTGTGAATGCAAAGAAAAAGAGCCTGAAGAAAATGTGGAGGGGGTTGGAGGACTGAAAGCAATGGAAACACTAAAGTGGCATTCATGATTCACTATCTGATAAATACTAAAATAGTACTGTAAATCATAGAGCTTCAAAAGAAAAGAAGAAAAATAAAAGTGCTTGTCACAGAGGCAGGCAAGGGGTGGGAAAGAAACTGGGAAGATTGGTGGAGACAAGTGCAGACCGGTGAAAGGAATGGTGTTGGAAAACTGTCTGCCTAAAACTCAACCATAATTAACTTTGTAATTCACAGTGACTCAATAAAAAGCTTTTAAAAATGTGTAATGCTCTACTGCAGTTAACACATAGATAGAATAAAAACAAACAGCCATATTGCTGAGATGAAGAAAATCTCAATTGCCTACATAAAACAGGCCACAAGATTTCCTTATAGCAGGGGTGGGGGAACCCTTTGAGCCAGGAGCCACTGACTATTTACAATAATATTTTGAAGGTCATATAATCTAGGGAGATGAGCTATGGCCAGCGGGTAAGAAGCACACATGCTCATCTGTGTAATTTCATGGATCTTATATGGACTGCAGGGCTGACTGCTATTCATTCCTGACTTAGAATAATCCTAATCAAAACTAAACCCTAAGTCACTTAAATTCTACAAAATCTCAGAGAGGTGAGAAAACTGCACCAGAAAAATCTGATATAGAAATCTGGTTCGTGAAGCTTCAGGAAAGATATCTCCGTAACACACATCCATTCTGCAGCCGCTGGATGAAAGAGTCATTTTGACTATCAAGTCTTATCAGAAACACATTTCACAAGGCTACAGCTGCCAAGGATATTTCTTCCTTGATGGATATGAGTAAGTTAATTTAAAACCTCTGGAAATGGTTCAGCATTCTAAATGTCATTAAGAATATTTGTGATTCATGGGAGGAGGTCAAAATATCAACATCAATGGAAGTATGAAAGAAATTTATTCCCAACATCACAATTGACCTTGAAGGGCGGAGAAGAGCAGAGGAAGAAGTAAGGAAGTAACTGAAATATGGGGGTGGGGGGTGTTGGAGGGAGTAGGATAAACACCAAGAGACTTAGAATTGAACATGGAAATGGATTACGTGACAAAGCTATTTAAATCTCATTAAAAAGTTAAATTCCAGAATGAGGAATTGTTGTTTATGAATGAGCAAAGTGCTCTCTTTAGAGGGAATATATTCATGGTGAAGATGCCATTATGATTTTGAAATGACAGCACAGAATTTCAGATTGCAGAACTTTATTTGGCAGAGTAGTTTGGAAGCACTGACTCCAAATTTGAGGAAGTATACTGTGGGTAAAATTGCTATTAAATATAATCAAATGATACAGAAAAAATTTTCATGAGGTGGAAAATAAATTGATGCATGCAGTAGACTTCATTTGTGTCTTTTATAAAAAAAAAAAACTACAGCCACCCCAACATTCAGCAACTACCACGCTAATTACACAGCAGTCGTCAATAAATAGGCAAAAGCTTCCGCTGGAAAAATGATCACAACTTGCTGAAGATTCAGATTATTCTGAATTTTCACTAGTGAACAGGTATTTCAGGTATTTTTTAATTGAAATAGAAAAATTATTTGGGCCTGAGAGACAGTACAGCACGGAGGACACATGACCTGCATGCGGCTGACCCAGATTCAATCCCGGCATCCCATATTGTCCCCTGAGCACTGCCAGGAGTAATTCCTGAGTGCAGAGCTATGGGTCACCCCAGAGCATCACTGGGTGTAGCCCCAAACAAACAGAAAATAAGGAAATTATTTTTGACATAATGCTCTTACACACCAGAGTATGAAACAAATAACACATTTCTATGAACAACTTCCTACTCAAATTATATAGGTAAGACACAGAATTCTTATTAGCACACATTTAAATCTACTTAAAACATGTCGGGCGCTCCGCCGGGTCCCCGACAGTGCCGGGAAGCGAGTTCCCTTCTACCTCCGAAGCTCGGGGAGGGAATGGATGAACACTCAGGAATCCGATGCGGTTTTAAAAGGCTTTACTTATCACAGGTTCAGGCATACAAATCAGCAAAAGGAAAAACCCGATGCTTAGGATTCCAGGCTAGAACCCCAGCCACGTGTAGGCCAAGATGGCGACCACCACGTGTAAAAACTTCCAAGAGGAATAAACGCTCACAAGGCGAGATCCCACAGGGAAGAAGAAGGCCAAAAGCCAAAAGCCAAAAGCCGCAGGGAGCCAAAAGCTGAAGGCTGAGGAACCAAAAGGCAAAAGGTGAAAGGGTGAAGGGGCCTCAAGTCAGCCCCTTATATACACCAAAGAAACCCAATCGGGAGGTTGTCATGCCAACAAAGAACCCTAAACAGAGTGTAGTGCCACACCCTATTGTAGGTATAAACAAAGGTTTCACCAAGGACTAATCCGAGATTATCTCTTATGTAAAACACTGGAGAGAGAGGGGGCTGATATAAAGTAATACATCTTAACTTCATGAGCTTCATGTAATCTAGATGGTACCCACAAGGTCCTTATTATTATCTGCACCAGGGTGATTCTGAGTATCTTGTTCTCATGTACTGAAAGGGTCATGCTCGCCTGCTTAGAGCAAACTAGTATGATCCTTCCTATAGTCTACCTTTAGTCTCAGCGTAGCCAGGGTGGTAGTCTCCTGGTAAATTCTAACTGTCCCACGTTGGGTGCAGTGGGTATAAAGAGGAGCTGTGCCCAATCTAGAAAACATAGAAGCCTTAGTAGATGTATAAGTCAGAAGTTATTCAATCAAGGTGACTTCTGTAAGTGCCACACCCTCTAGAAGTGTTTACATAGAAGAGAGGTCTCATTAGAATGAACCTTGACTTAAATAAGATTAATCTGGGAGTGGACAAAACAACAAAACTCCCAGATTAGCTAAACATGTCCTCCAACAAAAACATATCTATTTACTGCTTTACAAAGAATGACCTCTTTCCCTTATGAAATAATAATGGCTTAGAATTGCCATTAGCAATTATTTTCCCATTTCCAAGAGCTTTGCTATAAATAGGAATTGGCCATATCTGATTTGTAATAATATAAATTAAATAATATCCTCAAAATATTTTAATAAAATATTTGATGTCTGCAGTTGTAAATATTTTATTTTTTTCCCTTCCTTTTCTTCTTTTTTAACCTGTTGTGTTTGTAATTAAAGTCAGGGTCTCAATTATGAAGGAAAAGTGATCTTCCAGAATACACCTGTCCCAAGTGATCCTTTCTTACATGTTATTGAATTATAAAGCACTTTGGATTCAGAAGCAATATTAATGAATTTTCATTTATTTAAATTAAAATCCTCTGGCCATTTTTTATGATAGCCATTTAAGCATTTTATATCACTGAGTTATGGAGATGGTATGAATATTGATACTAAATATACAAGAGCAAAGTATTGGATTTTTAAAAATCATCATGTATCTTTAGACAAGTTTGAAAGAAATTTCAAGATCCAAGTTGCATAGATAGCTTTCCCGAATTCAACTTCTCATTTGAAAGCTCAAATTTATCTTCAGCAACATAGATGCCATTGTTTTTCTTTGAAGTTATAGGGTTTTGTTTCTTTTTCATTTTAAAGAAAAGGTATGCCAAATCTTTGAGTCTGAATGAGCACGATTTTCCTGCCATCTTTTAATAAAAAAAATGCTACTGGTTAGATTCATAACTCCAAATTACACAAGTATTTTCCCTGGATACAGAAACACTCCTGACTTCTGATTCAGCCCAAGTGTTTTCCTAGCACTTCACATTTCATTACAGAGAATATTAAAAAGAGTTGCACTCAAGTTGAGATATAATACAATTAATATTTACCACATCACCAAGTAAATTATAAATTGAAATTGGCCAAGTAGGTGATGGGCAGTGAGGAATACAATGAATATTAGTACTGTCTGTGCTGACGCCTTCATTCCTACTAAGGCACCACCATTTACCTACCACTGCTCTCGCACTGAGTGTCAATGTCAGCCAGTGAAAAGACAAATCAATTATTATTATTAGAAAATAACTTTGACCTTAAAGCACCAGGCACTTGACCCCCAAAAGTGGCCATACTTTAGGAGACAGTGAGAGACGATGAATATATAAGAAAAAGACTTTTTAAATGTTATATATTGTTTTACAGATCATAAAAAATTGCGCTACCTGAGAGAGTACAGTGTTATTGGCAATTGCTTGGTATATGGCTAACCCACGTTTGAAACCCAGCATCCCAGATGGCCCCCACAGTCATTCTAGGAGAGATCTCTGAACACAGAGACAGGATAACGACTGAGCACCACCAGCTGAGTCCAAAACCAATAACAAAATTGAAAATAGTATTTTGATAACTCCTAAATATATGCATTGAAAGCTACAATGTGAAAAAGAAGAGAGACAGAAAGAAACAGAGAGAGGGAGAGAGAGGAAAGTACCTGCACTTGAGGCAGACTGGGGGAAGGGAACTAGGGACACTGGTTTTGGGAAAGTGGCACTGGCGGAGGAATGGGTGCAGGAACACTGTATGACTGAATTCCAATCACAAACAGTTGTGTAATTGTATATCTCATGGTGATACAATTTTCTTTATAAAAGTATTTTCTAAATGTTTGTGTACAATTTAATAAAATGAAATTATTACAAATAAATATTAAAAGGTGCACGAATCGAACATAGTTATGTACTTACAGGTAGGGATTATTAGCAATCATTTAGTATTTGGTAATACACATGTCTTGCTGTGTCATTATGATATCTGTTGTCTTTGTGTAAAGAGAAATAGCTTTATTTAAAGAATATTAGAGAGGAGGGAGATAAGAGAAACCCATAAAGGATTTTTCCATACCTGAAGTATGGAGGTTGATGAACCCAGAACATAATGTGACTTGTCATTATCTTAAAACTACAGAAGATTCAGAATACAAAACTCCACTGTTATTTGTATGTGAGTACTTAAGCATTTATAAATTGATAACAGTTGTGGATGCAAAGTATTCTGATAGATGCAGAAAAATGACCAATTAAAATATTCCATTTAAATACAGTAATTTTTAATCATGATTTTTTGGGCTGCTAGGTGACTGCGATTTTTGACAACTGGTACTCTGTGTATTCAGATTATATATAATAACATTTTAAGTATAAAATAGTTGATTCTCTCTAGATAGACATATGCCAGTCATAGCTCAATAGATTGAGGCATTTTAATTGAATTACTTCATCAAAGGATACCATTAGACGTACAGATCCAAAACTGTGGTAAGATAAGTAATTTGTAAAGAGAATACACTCTTTTTAAAGCTACTCGAGTTTCTTTTTCTATCGGGCATTAAAACCTAAGTAAAATGTGCATTCAAATCACACCTGTTTCAGTTTCTCAAAAGTGCAATTTCAGCTAATTTAACAATTCATTCCTCTTAGGGATACATTTTACTGGGAGATTTAAGCTAGTGAGATCAGCCTGAGTAAATCATGCAGTTAACTGATTTTTGATAATAGAAAATTTTGGCTGGTTAGAGATGCTTAAAAACTATGGAACTGCAGAATGCGGGTGGGTCACTAAGAAGAATTTTGCATCTATAACCAGGAGGCAAAGGCCTCAGTCTTGTGTCAGTAACTTCACGTGTCATTTTCTAACTACCGATCCTTGGTCTATTAGCCAAACACAAGAATTAGAAAGCTGACAGAAAGAATAAACCCAGGGTTACACTGAAATATAATACCGAGGAGTAGTTCAAAAGAACTAGCTCTTGTATTTCTTCTGTTGGATTCAGCCATTAGCTGAACATTCTTGTAAAAAAGGCAATATGTCATAAGCCAGGATGTGGCTTAGCCGTAGAATGCCTGCTTTGCGTGTGGGAAGCTCTCAGATTGTTCCTTGGCATTGGAAGGCTGGGGTGGGGGAGAATTGGAGATTTGTTCAAGAGATTGGATAGCAGTGTGCTGTTTTCTATCTAACGAGGTTAGAGTTTAACTTTTAGAACTGTTAAACAACCCTGCATGCCTGTAGTGTGAGGAAGCATAAGGATGCAATCACTTTACTTTGTGGGGTAAAAAAAAAAAAGCGAACACTTTCAATTTAACTGTTACATGCTATTGGTTTCTTGTGGTGGTCACTGGGGAATGACTAGTTGGGATCGCCATTTTTATGCAACACTATGCATAGATATCAGTACCTTTAAAGAACATGTAAGACCTGACTCGGTCCCTGCAACCACAGATACTAGTTGATGGCTCTACCCTTAGTTATAAAATCCATGAAGTCAGGGATGTCTTGTTTGGGGCATCCCAAGGATATTTGTTTTGTGAAAAATCTCTTCCCTTTTCGTGGAAGGTAAGCAGAGCCAGAGTGAGGGTCTTAGACAGTTAAGAACTCTCAACATCTCTCACCCCATGTCTGGAAGGGAATGATTTCAGGGAATCTGAGGGCTTTCTGCAACCCATGGCCAGCTGCACCAAATGCCTATTAATAAAGTAGTCGAATAGCATAATAGGAAGGCTGTGAAATCCATCGGCATAAGTCTTCTGTTCTTTGTGTTTCTTATATAAAGTCTCTTCCAGGGTTCTCTTGGGTTTATTACTTGTATCACTTGTCTTCCAGTTGTTCACAGATTTGCTCCAGTGGACAGGGCAGAGTAACATCTCCATATATCCTGTTGAAAGCAAGTGTAGCCCAAGGGCATCTGCTTGCTCCAGGAACAGGAAGAGCCTCAAACCACTCCTTCAGGTCATGGATAAGAGGTCTATTATTGTTACTGGTTTCTGGCATATCAAATAAAACACGGGTAGCTTGCAAGGCTTTTGGGTTTAATGATCAGGAAATGAAGTAACTTACACTTGAAACTTCAATTTGTGAGGCTATAGAAATATTACAATGGTTAAGGCCTTATTTTGGTCAAGCTGGATTTGATCTCCAGCAGTGCAATACTGTCCCTTGAACTCCACAGAGTACAGAGCCTGGAGTAAGTACTAAGCACCAAAACAGTGCAACTTAGAATATAACTATGCCTTTGAAGAATTTTTGGTCTTACATATACACCAGACATATGATGTATATGGGAAATAATTCCAGCGATGGGAGTAATTCTAGCACTCTACAAAGATAGCACAAACCATTTGTTAACATAAAAGCAGAAAACATAGTGATAAATAACTACGTCTTAAACTTATAAATAGAATTTTTAAGATATATAAATATAGATTGATGGACATGTACAAAATACATTGTTACAATATTGCTATCAATCTTATGTCATATATAAATACTAAGCTGAATATAGTTCAAGGTTTTCCTATCAAAGTAAGGGGAGATTTATGTAGATTTAGTTGGCAAGAGAACCAATTAAATGGATTCTTCAGTGTAATTACAATACATTACAGGGCTGAGGGTGTTGCAGTTTGTGTGGTATGACACGTGTCTTTTATGTGAGAGGTCCTAGGTTTTATTTCTGGAACTATATGACCGAGGGCACCGCTGGGCATGCCCTACAGGCTCCCCCAAATGCTGCCAGGACTGTCTCTGCCCCACAAAATGCCTTATCCTGTGGCTGCAGACATAGTACAGTGGGTAGGGCACGTGCCTCGTTTGCATGCGGCTGTCTCCATATGGTCCCCCAGAGCCCTCCAGGTACGATCCCAGAGTGCAGATCCAGGAGAAAGCCGAGCCTTACAGGTGTGGCCCCAAAATAAAACCAAATCAAATATGCTACATTCCTCGTGACTATTTTATTATAACTTTATGCAATTTAGCATGTCATTTTCTAGAGAAACACTTTTAGTTCTTTATAATTTGTTTTATGAATTGCTTCTCCAAACCTGATTGTAAGTTAAATGATGGCAGAAATCTTTTTGCACTCATATGCCCATTGCAGTATTTTATCTTGAGTAGAATCTTCCTTTCTCATCCTTTTTCCCTCTTTTCACTCTTACCCTACGGCAGGATTCCCAAACACAAAGGCATCAGGGAAAATGTGCTAAAATTACTCAAGGGGAGGAGAGAAAAAAGCACTGAGTAAGCAGGGGTATAAAATAGAGCTTATATTTTATAAGTTCTATATATAGGTATATATATGTGTATGTGCACATATGTAGTGCACATATATAGTGCATATATATATACACATATACCTTGCGCAAGCAGGTCACAAATGTAAGTCTGTTTTCTTGTAGATGCTGTTAAAAATGGAAACCTGGTAATTCCATGCCCTAAAGATAGAAAAACAGCCTCTGTGGTATTAAATACTATTCACCATTCTTGATACTTAGACCTGACAGGAATTTCTGGCCTTAAAGTAGATACTGTGAATTTAATGGACAACATCATCTTTATAATGAACACAACAATGAGTTTCATTGAAGCGATTTCTTATAGTAACCCTGAAGGTAGTAATTCTATAGAGGAGAGATAAGTAGGGAATAGCCCTCTGGTAGTTTAATTTGAGAAAAGGTTTATTTTTTTAAACAATAATATCAATAAAATGGATTAATGAATTGCAATTCCGACCAGCCTATTCCTGGTGAGTCAAGGTTTTATGACTATAAATTTGTTTGAATTTGTATTCCTGACAATATCTATAATTACCGCTGTTACTAACTATAGAGGAGTCAGTGCCTCAGCATCTTGCTATGTCAGATTTACAGGAGAAATATTTATGAGGAAAATGTGGAGAATCGTCGTCTCATGGTTTGGAACTGAGAGAACAGTTCTAAGGTAGCCTTAAAATTTCTTTGTTTCCTATATCCCTAATGCCTAGCAGAGGTAACGGGTAGCAATGAAATTGATTTCCTGTGCCATGTTTCGTGATATTCAAACTCCCTTTATATACCCAGGCAAGATCTTCCTTTTGAATTTCATCTCTAGTATAATTCTTAACAGTTCATAAGTACATATATGTAGGTATATGTATGCAGGTTTAACATACATGTATGCTATTTCCTAGTCACTAGACCTTGCTCTAAGTGTTCCACAAATTTCTCACAAGCTAAGAAAATTTCATTTAACTATGGTACATTAGGAGTTTTTCTGCTTTACTGTCCTCATATCATTTTAGTTTCATTGTTGTTTTGTCTTCGAAAAGAATCATGAGTGATTCTGGGAGAGAAAAGTTCGATGTTTTTCGAAATTGAACTTTATCATTATTTTGCTTTCATTTTGTACATCTTATTTTTTCCCTAATTGTTGATTGACTTATTTGATACATATGCATTATTAAATAGTCACTTTTTGTTTCCCTTGGTTACCTTTTTACACTCACTTCTTCTAGTGACTCCAAATGAGTCACTTCTCTTAAAGTACATGCTATGCCATATAACACACATGGCACCCATTTGTTATGATTTAATTCATTTTTCACTATCCTGTTTTTACTGAACAGTACAGCATCTGGCTCACTATTTTCCTTACAACTCAAATACTAAAATGATCTTTGATGATTCCTGATTCTCTCAGTTCAGTAATGAGAGACCTCATCTTCCCTGACGATTACATTCATCATTCTGAAACAATCTGAATTTTTTTGCACACCCTAAACTGTTGTCGCTCCCAAATGGGCTAGTTCTAAAATATTAGACCATTTTATCCTTTTTGCCCTGTTTTATAACTAAATTTTATTCCTTGCTATTTTATTTTGTGACACATTTTCTGGTCTCAGTCGAGATAACTGCTTTTTCTATTTTGATAGGCAAATAAAAATTTCAAACTGAAAACTGCCTTAATTCTCCCTGCCTATCACTTCCCTACATACTTTGTTTTTCATAGCTAGTTTCCATTTTTACCTATTAGCACATATATTTGGGTTTTTTTCTGATACTTCTACATTTTTGTACTCCCTAGAAAATTTTATTCTCATACTTTCTATCCTCCATACATGCAAAGATATCATTTCAATTTTATCCGCTTTTCTCTCCTGTGGTTTTAGATCTCATTCAATCTACAAAATTCCAGCTCCGAATTAAAGAAATATATTAGAGTCACTCATGAAATCTGAACTGGCAAATCAGACAGGCTAAGCTTACCTGCTGCTAGTGTTACAGGGACAAGTGAATTTGTTCCCTCACTAGTTCCTCAGTGTCTTTAGTCAGCAATAACGCTGCTTCGACCTTCTCAGTGCTAAGCCTCTTCAGAAAACTTGATCCTCACTCTGCAGTATTGTTTTTATTTAAGGATTAACATTACACTATTAATAACTGAATTGCATTCCATGATTTTTTCCCTCTCAGGAAAATAGCTCTTCTATCCAAAGCAAGCACCCCTAAACTTTGTGCTCCAGTTCTGATCTACATGCCTTTGCTATTATTAAAAACATTAACATATAGACCTGTTAGTTTTTCTTCTCAGCAAATAAATACGTTCAAAAACCCTCAGCTTAACAGTGTGTATGTATATTAACTCATTTACCATATTGACACAATTTTTTCTTTTGAAAAATAATCTATACTTAATTTTCAACGTCTGTCTACTTATCTTGCAGCTCATGGAAATATAAATATGATTTCTTCCTTCACCACACCACTAAACTTATTGAACCTATGGCCTATAATTTTTATGATGACTTCTTTTATGTTTAGATTTCTTGATTCCTAGTGTTCCTTTTATCTTATTCTTTCCAGTTTCAGTATAGTTTTCTTGAATATTATGCTCAAGAAAGTCTTGTGCTCTCATGAAATACTGGGGCATCAGCAACTTGACTCTTCCCTCTCACTATTGTTTTCCTCTAATATTTCAGTAGAAACAAGCACAGATGCTTCCCAAGACTCTAGCCTAAGCGTAGCTGAATCAGTATCATTTCAGTTCCGAGGCCCAGGTAGCCCAAGTTTACGATTGCTGGAATTGATTCCCTTCCTAATACTGGCTTTTCATTTTTCCTGGCTCTTCTCCAGTTTTACAAACTAGAAACCTAAGATGTGTTCTGATTGCTTCTCTATTCTGGGTTTAGTTCCTAAAAAGTGACTATAGTCTTATCAAATTCCCTGCATTTATCTTTGAATGTCTTTTTCTTTTTCATCCACGTTTGAAACTGTTATCACGTCAAGACTGGGTTAGCTGAAGAAAACCCTACCTTTCATTCCTGTCTGAAAATTTCTTTCTGCCACAAAAGATGTTCACACTGCTAGATTAGCCATCCCCTTTATTAAAAAATTAATTTTAAATTCATAATGTGATAGAATTACTAAATAGATTAAAATATTGTTTTGAGGATTATGTAGTGGCATGGTAAATTATCTACTGCTAAGTGAACAAAAGGCACATAAATTTATTAGTTTGCTACAATGACACTTTGGAAAAATAGAAATGTAGAAGGAAGACCATGCGATTTATCCAGAGGTTAGTGAACATGGGTTCCTTGGTGCCTACATTTTTTAAGAGAGATTTCAATAAATAATTGCATGAAACAGTAATAACTGAAATAAACATAATGATGTTTATTTTCCTTCTTATTGGTACCACAGCTCTCTTATATTTTACCTGTATATCATCTGTTCTTATAACACAGAGGCGCACATCTCAGTATTATTTAGTAAAAAAGACCCTAACAAATATAGTCACTCTTTCCTTCAACACAGAGGTATAGGCAAGGTTTACCAATCAAATTGTTTATGCAAATAACTGCATCTAGATTGGCTTATAACTAAGTGCAGTGGAAACTATCATTCACCTCTGATGAGCCAAGCAGATAGCATATGCAAATCTCAGAGCTGCATAATGGCTTTTTCTGGACTTCTAACTTCAGTTTCCTTGCAGAATATTAGTTTTAACACTAGTCTACAGATTTCATGGACATTAATGGAACAAATACTTTGTCTTTTAGTTTTACTTTAAGTTTTCCTAACAGAGAGTTTTCCATGATAACTAATATATTACATGCATCTACTTTTTAATAACATAAATGATGTGTATTGTAAAATACACAATTTGCTCAGACACTATTCAAATAAAAAGGAGACAAAATTATTTCTTCTGTCTTAGGCTATATATCAAATGGCATATAACATCTCCATACGTCCTGTCACATGCTAGTGTAGCCCATGGCATCTGCTCACTCCAGGAACATGAACAGCCTCAACCATTCCTTCCAGGTCATGGAAATGAGGTCTATATTTGTTACTGGTATTTGGCATATCAAATACGACATGGGTAGCTTGCCAGGCTCTGCCGTCTGGGTGGGATACTCTTATAGTAGCCTCTCATCTGGTGCATTTAAGCCGCAAAGCATATACTTTTCCCATAGAGATTTGAAAATATGTAAATCATTTGTGGATTATTTCATTGATTTACAATCAGCAAATCTAGATATAAAAACTTAGTAAATGACATATGTGATTTAAATTACTGACTCATATATAATAAGTTTCTTCTATTTCCATTTGTCCTCAAAAGAAGAAAACTTTGTTACAAATACCTTTTTATTAACTGAGTTAGAATATTAGTGACTTCTCTGGGCATAAGTGACAGTACAACACTTAGGGCACTTGCCTAGTGTGTGGCTGACCTGGGTTCAATGCCTGTCACTCCATTTGGTCTCCAGCACCCCGTAAGGAATGGTCCTTGAATACAGAGGATGACATAAACCCTGAATACTACTGGGTGTGGCCCCACGCCAAAAATTAAAAAAAAGATTATTAGTGATTTATTACTAACTTAGTAGCTTTATAATCCATAGGCATTTAATTAAATCCACTGTGATATGGTATAATGGCTTCAAAAACTATGCAAATAATAAAATATAATCTAATAGTCATACAAAGCTTCTCAAAGACAATTTGGAAATAATAACTTTAAAATCTGAAATTACATTTTGTCTGTCACACTGTCAGAACTTTTTTATGCGCCAGTATATTCAAGATCATGTATTTCAGTCTCAGACATGTATTACAAAATGTCACCCACTTCAATGTATCCTCAAATACCAAAAAATTAACTGAATTAACCTTAAATATAGATGCAATCAGAACACGATTATAATTCAGGACAATTTACATACATGTATACAATTGATCTGCAAATTTTCTTTAACTGTATTATGAAACAAAAATTTAAAAAACTGTAATGTAGTGCTTAAATTTGTGAGTATGGTGTAGTAACTTCCTTCTACTGTTGGCCAATGTTACTTGTCTATGACAATAGCTTGCCATCAAATTTAAGACCCTTATCCAGGAGGTTAATGCGGGTAGGAACTCCATTCAGTGTTATTTTGGCTTAAGGGCATAATGTCACAATTTGGTGCATCCTCTAATGACTTTTTTTTTTCTAAAGGCAGCTTACAGCTTAGACCTAGTTCAGCGAATTTCCTTGTAAGGTCCTTGGAAGACTGAAGGAAAAAAAGTACAACTGATTGCGTGGCCAAATTTCTGTTCATGCCTGCTTACTGATTTTTTGTTCATTTCACAAATAAACAAGGCATGAATACATCAACCCACAAACCATAAACAATAAAGAACTTCATCCTGTAAGTTTGCTACGGCCAGCAGTTTGTGGCTGAATCTGCTATTTGTCATAAGATAAATGATAAAGTGATTGTCATTTGTCACTGAATACACAAGAGGAGTGCTCAGCTGTGAACCACTCAAATGCAGACAACAGTAAATATTGCCATTCTTATTACTGACTTCCTTTAAAAGGACCCCCTAACACCATGAAAATAAAAGTATAGTATGTTTCGGGTAAAAAGTCCTTCCACATTTAACTTAACAAAAAAAGTCACCAAATAAGCACTTAGCATCTAAAATATTATTCGCAGTTAAAAACAGTGTATTTACTGCAACATGGCATGCATGCAAATATTGGCCATCTTTTATAAAGAAAGGTATTTTATAAAGTTGAGTGTTGAATTTAATTTATATGTATTGTTCCCATTTTTGTACTGTTCAGTGATTTTTAATACAAACTTTTTTATGTTTCTAAGAATCACTGGTGCTTGACGGCTTTCAACTATATTAATAGAGGTTATAACAGCACCCATACATTAATGTAGTCTGTGTTTTATCTAAACTCTGATTGAATTTAGGGAGTGCCTAAATTCTGTGTAGCCATACTTACTGTCAACTACATGAACTTTATTAATTTCTCTGAAAAACTACTCAAGAACAAAGTAGAAAAGCAGAAAATGTAAATGATGAATCTCCAAAAGTGACAGGTCATGAAATTCCTGAGCTATAATGGTCTTTAGTGGCCAATACCATACCAGATAATTTTGAAACTATGATACATTGCACACAATAAAATTGCTCAAAATTGAATTGGAATTTTAGATGTTAATTAAGTATAAAAATCTTATAAATGTTTTGAATTTGTTTTATAGTGGCTTGCAAGAGGGAAAATGCAAAATAGCTCATATTTATTGTTTTTACAAAACTGTTTTTAACTCTGAATTTTATCACAGAATATGTCGCCATTCACAAGAGACACCAGATTGAATAACACAACCTGAAATATCTTTACATCATTAGACACAGTTCCTTCAAGATTAAGTTAAAATACACTGGAGGAATGCACTTTGTGGTAAATTTAAATCCAAGATGAATAACAAGTAGAAAAATAGATATAGCACATATTGCAAAAGGAAATCCTTTAAAATCAAGCTATGGTCTATTTATATAGCACCAAATAAAATAAAAGTTCAAAAGTAAAGTGCTTGATTTATTTTTAAAATATAATCCAATACGTTAAATGAAAAGCTTATTGAAATATATTTTAAATTTCACTTTTAAAATCTTAGTCTTTTTACCTTATGCTGAATCCTACTAGAAAACTTTCAGATCATTGATGCTAAGAGTTGAAATTTTCTGACAGTAGCTAACACACAAATCTTTGTCAGGTACCAAAGGATAAAAATGATTAATTCGATCAAAGGAATATACAGGTTAAGTTACTCACTATTAGGTGACAAAGCACATCAAATGAATCTTTAAATAGTTGTTGAAATAGTTTGTTCTCTATTATTCATTAACATGGCATATAGAAAAAGAATAACTTAAAAATCATTTGATATCATGGTTAATTCTTGTGCAGCACAAAGTATATATAAATATACCCTAATACCAATTTAAACTTAGAATGTTTACAATGCACTGTAAACATTGGTTTAATGATAAATTTTTAAATAAGAAAAGCTAATATTATTATTTTTAATACCCAAATATAAACCATATGATCCCAGTTTTTATTACATCACACAAATCCTAGTTTCTCTTATATTTTCAAAGAATTCATTTTTGTCTCTGCATTTTTTTAACCAGATATTTTAGTTTTCTATCACAATAAGTCTACTTTTAATAGATTAGGTTACTTCCTGATATATGCATTTATTCCCTCTACAACATTCAAAATATTGTTTCAGGGACATTATTTTTTTTTTGCTATACAAACAGAAAACAGAAAAAAGGAAAGGCTGACTTTTAGGCTTTTGACAGGAGTCTTGTATAAGTGGAAGACTTTTAATTCTCAAATTGTTTCACTTCAATAACTCTTTTAAAGTTGTTGCGCCAAGATGCCTGGCGGATTAAGCTCCATTGCCTTTTCTTGTTTTGAACTAATGTATTCTTGATCACCGTTTAATGAAACTATATACCACATGGAGATTTCACATTAGATAAGCCATGTGAAACCCTCATCAGACAAGTAGCTCTGGCTGGTGGTAATCCTTCAGATGAAAATTTCAGACTAGCAGGTTTTCCAATTTAAATGAGCCCCTTTAACTATAAAAATTGGCACGGTATGATTGCTAAAAATTATTTTTAAATTTTTATGTTGCCAAAGTGCCCTAGTGACTGTGAAAAACAGAAATACTGCCGTAAATACAGAAAACATTAACTGGTCACTGAGGGGATCCAATTTTACAACCCATAGAGACAACTCACACAGCTCACTGACACTGGCACTGTTGGGTTTGCGACAGGGCATCCAGCTCTGCTCCCCCCCCACACGGAAACAAAACTCATCTTACATATGCAATTAAATAGATTTATTCTACAAGTTTCTCTAGTCAGTGGTTATTACTCACTCCTTCTTCAGTGCACTCTGATGTATAGAGTTATCTGATATGTTCAGGTAGCCTTTAGAATGCAGCAGGACTTACTATGAATTTCCCATGAAAATTACTTTCGGAGACAATTACACATGCTATTATTATTTTATTAAAGTTAATCAGTTTAAAAGATGTACCTGTTCTTTGTTTTCAGTCTAACCTATGAACTGTGCACATTTATGGTTCTATAACTAGAATCATAGCCAGTAGAATTGTTATTCTCGGCTTAAGTTTGATTTGTAGATTTGGACTTAAGACAAAAGCAAACAGCATTTTTAGAATATTTCAGAGCCTGTTTATCTTGCTTTAGTCTGTTACAAATATCAATGACTTGTAAACAAGCACAAGCTATGTCAAGAGGTACACTCTTTTTTCATAGTATATAGTATTTTAGATACATTTGAAAATGGCGATGATCTACTTACTTTGAACAATTATATTATGATCATGTGATTGAAGACTAAAATATTGTTTTGAGAGGAAAATGGAACATATAGGACTAAAAGGGACTAAAAAGTCATAAAAATGTGCTTCAAATATTAAGACTTACTAATAAAATCAATAATTCTGGACAAGCAGTGAAGACAAACAAGAGATTGGATAAGAAATTTATCTAATGCATGTGCCATTTATAATATACACAAATCAGGAGGCGAAGGACCTGGTACGTTTAAAAAGGAAAGTTGTTGCAGATCAAGGCAGTAAGCTGTGCTGTCTCCAAATTCTAGTCTCTATTTGGCTTGGTGGGGACAGAGGACGCAGCAAAGATCACAGGCTCAGAAACATATAGATTCCTGTTACATTAATTGATGCTTTCTAGTTAGGTTTTCACTATTTAGGAACCAGACCCGTCAGACTTAATTTTATATGGTCAATAATTTTATAATTTATTAAACAAATAATATAAAATATGTACATTTCTTAACATTGAGTACTAAAGCAAAAGTATTTGAAGGAACAATGCGACTATCATTCAGGATTACTTAAGCTGCTCAGTTACTTAATGAAATCAGGTCACTGCATGTTACTGCCTCTTGTAACTAGTTGCACTCAAGTGAGGCCAAATAGAAAGGGTGATTTGCATCTATACCAGACCCATGCACAGACCCAATCAGAGAACTAGCCAGTCTCTTTATCCCTCAAAGTAAGACACAGCATCTCTGTAAAGATGCTACCAAATCTCCTAGGCTAAGCATGCAGAGTACAGGACTCCACTCCTTGCCATAAAGGTGCACTGCAGCCTGAGAGGTTGAGAAAGAGTGATGTGCTCATCGGCTATCACAATTACTGCAGGCAAGGGGAGACTGAGAAACACAAAGGGAAACATGCAAGGATGAACGATCAGAGAAGATCCCAATCTCTTCCAGAGTAAGCAGTGTGACAGGAAAGTCTTGCTTAAAAGAACAAAATAAGTAAAGAACCTTAAACAACAAATGAGGGAATACAGAAAGCAGTATATGTGAAAGGGGTAAGAGTACATACCTTTCATCTTTGCAAACATGAAAATAGAAAGCATTCCTAAATATTATATCAAGAATATATTGTCTTGTCTAGTGCCTGCTTTATATTAGTATAGAAGTGAATCAGCCTGTAGGAAAATCAGTCATCTCCTTTAGAATAATAAAGTTTCGACAATAATAATGGAATAAAAAATCAATACTATTACAAAAGGAGATGACAGGAAATACAGAAAAAGACTCATCAACGTTGCAGACAAAGAAATACCTATGTATATTTAATACAAGAAAGTCTGAATATATGGAAACATTTAATACCTTCAAGAGAAGAAATAGTAGAACTTATAAGAAAAAAATCACGTATCACTTCTTTCATAATTCTTTTTTCACTCATTTCCAGAAGTGAGATTGGATGCTCTCATAATTCTAACCTGTACAGTTATTATTATACTTAACCATATTATAGTGCTATTGTAGAATTTTTTCAAGCTTTTCTATTAGAAAGTTATTGAGATCAGGATATATAACTAAGTTAAACAATGCCTATTGATTTTATATTAGAGCCACAATGAATATTTCTATCCTAGGAAATTGTGATTCAAAAACTATAACATATATTTTATGAGATTTCTGATGTTACTTCAACTTTGAATTCAATGTCAGGTGCCACAAGAATAATTTGTTTGCTTTTAGTACTAAAGGGAATTGGTCCAGAGTAGTCAATATATTTCCCAAGAAACTATAAATAGATCATGGCATTAAATGTGTGAATTAAATACACTTTAATGTGTATGGCATTAAATACACTTTTTTAGTGTGGCATTAAATACACTTTCTTCATAATATATCAAAAATTAATTTGGTGATTAGGTCAACATACATTCATGGGAAAGATTACATATGTTCAGCAATTTCAAATATTTTACTTGTGGCTTTAAAATGTTATCGAATGTATATGCCATACTTGTATTTCTGAACTATTATAAGAAATAAAATGAGATTGGGGCAAATAGAATTAAGAAACAGGAACAATCAAATTTTGAGGCAAAGGCAACACATTATAGTGAGAGTTCCAGGTAAATATACGTCTCACTTACTTATGAACATTTTCAGAAACACTTAGTATGTTGCTGGTATTCTCTTTACCTTTTTAACTTCAACAAAGCAGTTAGCTTCTCAAGTTATTGTCAGTCAAATCAGTGTTTAATTTCTCTTACCTAATCCTAGTAGCTTTCAAAACAAGAGCTAGTAAAACTTCACAATTGGTAGAGAAAGCATCTGTTTTACCATTGACAGTGGGATATCAGGATTTAAGTATTAGAGGAGAGATCATTACAAAGATCAGTGTTATAATACTGGCTGTACATATTAAATTTGAATGATTATTGGAAAGTCTTGTGTAATGTCTCTGATTTTAAGTTCTACAACTGTAATTTCAGAGGAAAATAAGACAATTGCTGTCTAGTATTCTAGGTAGCTTTATCAATAAAATAATGTTGCTTTTTTTTTCACTCCTGCTAGTTTGAAGATCCAAAATAGCAACTAGAATTTCCAAAGGTAGAACTTATACACTTACTATGGAGCTTTATATTTCAGAATTCAACTCAAATCTAAATTTATGGAAAGTACAGATATTTGAGTCATAGGTTAAAACTATTTTGGCTTTTCCAAATATTTCTTTGGAAGACTTCCACATACTATCTTTTTGTTATGTTATGTTCCAAATATTTCTTTGGAATACTTTCACATACTCTCTTTTGTTATGTTCATTCATTGTCTTTCCCCCATAAAATGTATTTCACATTATAAAAATCAACAAAGGTTATCGAAAAAAAACATTTCCATTATTTTATATAGTACTGAAAATGAACATGACACTGTACAATAGTTTATATATTCCATTTTCTTTCTCTTTATAGCCTATTTCATTTCTCTCAAACTGTTATTATTATCATGGCACCCAAATTTGAGCTAGGCAGCTCCCTCAGGAGGTCAGGTACGCGTGTTCTCTATAAGCAAATAAATCAGACAGTGGGAGGGCTATTTGAGTAATATTAACAGTGCTCCACATAAAGCACTGTACAAGTCATATTTATGGTATTTCACAGAGCATCAGGGTCAGATGCAAAATTTCTAAGTTTAAAAGGGAGTTTATGATGCTGATGCGAAAGAAAGTCCCTCATAGTTCATAAATATAAGAGTTCTTCTGTCTCTATCTCTATTTGTCTGTGACCCTATCTCTCTCATCTCTTCTGAAAAGTTTAGAAAAATGGAAGAAAATTAGAAAGCCTTAGTATCTGAAAATAATTACTGGGTTTTGGTGTACCAACTAATATAAATTTTTCAGATATTATAACAACCGTGCAGGTAATTCATTTACACAATATTGAATAATTTTTCCTGAAAGATGAGGTGATTTTTTCTTAATGTAGCATATATATATTTATATTATTAATATATCAATGCAATTTAAAGGAAGATTGACAGGAAAATTGGAGGGTTTTTACATTATCTATATGCTCAAACATCAAGTTATTATGCCATTCAACACTGCTTAATAATTTCATAAATAATTATTTAGACAAAATCCTGGTTATAAGCACTGACATAAATTTAGTACTTAAAATAACTTACAAAATATAATTCTGTTGATGTCTATTAAATATAGTGACTCAAAAATTCATATAAAGTCTTGGTGATCTCAGTAATGAATTTTCAGTAATCTCTTCACAGATAAATTGACAATACTTAGAAATGTATTCCCTAAGATTAAGAAAATCTATTGAAATGATATAATAATACCTTTCTGAGAGTATGATATGATTCTGTGTTAAGAACCATGCTTTATTCAAATAATTCTCAACATATAGGATAGTATATTTTATGCAATAGGAATTCGTTACATCGTGATTAATTGGACTGAAACATTTTCACAGCCTAAAAATTTCCAATTCATACTATAGAAGTTCTGTTCCTTGTTACATAAGCTAAATTTGCAGTCATTCATTCTCAGTACATAATATTGGATATAACTGTTTGTATTATATAAAGTTGGATATGTATGATATATTGTTAATTTTCAGACCCCTTTCACTACAGAGTCTTATTTTAACATTGCTATTCCTACACATCATTATTCTGCCATGCTTATATTAAATTACTCATTGGGTTTTATACTTATTAAAGAATAGCACTATCTTCTCTCACTCATTGCAATGCACCTTAATGAGTTCCTGATCGTTATTTTTTAGTCTGAGAGAATTCTTACCCATAGGAAACAATCTTCTCATCCTATCTGTTTCTTATTCCATAATTAACATTTTACTTCAATACTCTGCCTTTTGACTTTATCAATGGCATCATTGCTGAGATTTAAACTATCATTCCTTACAATAATCTTTTCTTCTCAATGTCTCCTGTGTTTTTAAGATTTCCTTCCAAGTATTGATGAACAGTATATTAGCTTCCATAACTATATCCTCAAGGTTCTCTAGTCCTTTCTAGATTCTTAAAGTTGACACCAAGTAACTCCACCAAACTATTTGAGTTCACTTCTAAATCAGATTCAATTCAGCCCCAAAGTTTTGAGAAGAGAGCTCCAATTGACTGGGCATGATTTTTAGAGATGAAGAGCACAAAACAGTTTTTTTAGTGTTTTAAAAAGCTGCAGTTGTATTAATGTATAGCTGTGGAAAGGAATTGCCTCCCTATCTGAATGAAGCTGATAAAACTCACTAGCAAATAGGAAACCCAGAGGAAGGGAGCAGGAAGGAACAGATTTGGTCCTCCTCCCAGATATATACCCATATATATTTTATACCCAAATAAACATGGAGAGAGCTGCTACTGGCTCTCCACTGTGCCCAGCCGCTCATGAGGGCCTGGAGGATGGCAGGATCATCCCTGGCCTGCCACCCCGCAGAGCCCCTCACGCAAGCCAGACAGAACCCCCACCCAGAGGACCTCCATCCACATCCGACTTCCCCCGCAGAACTCCACCCGCAGCCCAGCCTATCACAGCCCAGCCTACAAAGCCCAGCTAGCGCAGCGAGCGCGCGTGGTTCATCAATAAATGCTGGATTTTGAGATGACTACAAGAGTAGCACCTGTGGCGAGCCTGGCAGCTACCCATGCGATTTAGGCCAGATACCAGATATAGCCCTCATTCCCAGACCTGATGGAATGGTTTGAGGCCTTTATGTCTGGACAAGCAGGGCCCTTGGCCTCTACTTGCAGAGACAGGTCATATGGAGATGTTACTGGCGCCCGCTCGAGCAAATCGATGATGAACGGAAGACAAGACATGATGATACCCAATATAAAGTACTAGAAGGAGACTCATGTCTCCTTCTAGTACCTTATATTGGAAAAATCCAACAGAACCATTTGACAAAATCTGTAGAGCTCAAGGTCCATTATTTACCAAACTTATTAAAAATTACTGATAAAATGTAATAACTATAAAAAGAGATGAAAAAATAAGACACACTGACCTAAAAAATCAAACATACCAAAAACTTGAAAACAAAGAAACACCTCTAACATTTCTGGTTCTTTCGATTTACAGGTAGTAAATTTTCTAACCCTTTTCTTCAAAGCTTTCATGAACTATCATATCCTCAGTTCTCATTAGAGTGGTTGACTTTCTCTTTCAAACCTTACCATTGCATGGTAAATTTTGACATACATATTTCCACTTACATAGTCTCTACCATATTTAAAATGGTTCAGCTGATAAAAACCTTCTCACACTATAAACATTCTATCATCTCCTATATATATCATTCTTTTCTTTGCATAGCACATATAAATTATATTATTATCTGTTACATCATCATTCCTATGTTACTAGGTCATCACTTTTCTTTGATTTCCAAAGAATATTTTGTAACTTATCTACACCTTGTGCATTCATTGTATTTCACTTCATCCCTCATAAGGGTATCTAGTTGATATTTTGGCATCATATCTCTGAATAAACTGGATGCCTTGAAAATTCTTTATGTGTCACTGCTTTAATTAAGTATATAATTTTAATTGGGTCTTCATCATTTATTAAGAGCCAGTTGTCTCAGCCTCTACCTCTCACGGGTCATATAGTTCTTAATATAAGTTATGTAACTGTCTGGTTATACAGGACAGTGAGGAAAGTGCTTGGCTTGCTAGCAGTTACCTGAGATTGGATCTCTAGCACTGCTTATGGCTCCCAAGCACCCAAGTGTTCCCCAATGAAAAAGCCAGGAGTAGACCCTGAGCACAGCTGTATATCGGAGCCCCCACTAAAGAAAAAAAAAAAAGGTTACTAGAACGAATATCTAAATAAATGGTTTTGTGCAGTTTTCCAATAATCTTCATCATATATGCTCAGTGTTGAATAGTTTATCAGAGCACATGTCCTATTGAGAAACTAGGATTACATAATGTAAAATTTGTAACTTGGTGGAAGATCAAGTTTATGTTTCTAGCTGTAATAATTCTGGGCATAAGCAACATTTTATCTTCCCTGTTTAAGATATTTCGTCATGATAGTTATTTATTTTTTTAAAAAAAAGCTTTTATTGGGGGCTGGAGCTACAACCCAGTGGGTAGGGCATTTGCCTTGCACACGGCTGGACCGTGCTGGCCTGGGCTCGATCCCCGGCATCCCATATGGTCCCCTGAGCACCGCCAGGAGTAATTCCTGAGTGCAGAGGCAGGAGTAACCCCTGAGCATCGCCGGGTGTGACCCCAAAAAAAGCAAAAAAAAAAAAAAAAGCTTTTTATTATTTTTTTTCTTTTTGGGTCACATCCAGCAATGCTCAGGGGTTACTCCTGGCTCTTTTTCAGGAATTACTCCCTGTCAGTGCTCGGGAGACCATATGGGATGCCGAGGATCAAACCGGGTTGGCCGCATGCAAGGCAAATGCCCTACCTACTGTGCTATAGCTCCGGTCCCCAGTTATTCATTTCTTATACTTAGAATTACTGTCAAGATATTTAATAATCAAACTGATTTTTTGTGAATGCAGTTTATAATTTCTGGAACACTGAAGTTTAGATTTCCTATTTCTTCGTCCTAATGATTCAGTCCTAATAGATTGCATGTTTCTAGGAATACATCGAATCTTTTAGGTTACCAAATTGTTCACTTACTAATTCATCCGATTCTTTTCAGTTTTGCCTTAGCACTTATGCTTATCATTTATGATTTTGAAGATTTTAATTCATCTTTTATTTTCTGTTTTTATAATTTTCCTAATGGAACTGTGTTCTATTCTCTATATGAGATATATGCATATACATGTACACAATTATAACTGTTATATCCTCTAAATTTCCCCTATTTTATATAAGTTCTGATAACTTACATAGCAGTTCTGATTACTATGTAAGTTCTGATAACTCCTACATAGCAACGCTAAGAAGGACGAGCAAGGAGAGGCTGATAAAATCTCAGGGCCAAATAAGACTGCCAAATTGAAGAAGGACTAAAATAACTGTCTGGACTTTCAATGCATATATCAATGATCTGATGGGGCAAGCATGAAAGACCAAGTATGACATCATTGCTCTGACTGAGACGAGAAGGTGTCAATCACATCATGCTATTTTCGACACTGGAGAAGAACTGTTCCTCAGAACATTCCAACGAAAGAGGTGTCAATGGTGTCAGTGTCCTTGTCAACACAACCTAGGCATGAGCATTGACTCATTTGAATGCCTAACAAACCAAATCAGATGATTACACTTGAAGAGATGTGGCTCACTGCCAGCAGTTTCTATCTTCATTGGCTATGCACCAACATCCACATACAAGGAAGAAGAAATTGAAAAATTTCTATATGGAACTGGAGGAGTTCTATAAAGATCACTCATTCTACAAGATCATAGTCAGTGATTTTAATGCCAAGATAGAACCGAGAATCAGCCAAAGAACTCAACATCAGGTCCCATGGCCTAGAATGGAAGGAACAGGGTGAGAGACTATCTGAGTTCATCATGTCCACCAAGACCATTCACGGTAACTCATAATTCCAGAAGGCTGAATCTAAACCTTGAACATGGGAATCTACTGGTGGACAGTTCCACAATGAGTATGATGGGGGAAATTTACCCCATCATACTCAATTGACAGTTTTGCCTGACCGATATCGCTGTCGTCCCAAAGTTCCAAACAGGATTGGACCACCATCTCCTTCATGCAAAATTCTACTTCACTGAACTGGGAAAGGGGCTGCAAAGTTTAAGAAGAGAACTCCTGAATGACCACCAGCTGGGAACTCTTTGGCACCATTGAGGCAACATATGAAGATGCAATCATTGATGCCATCGACAAAGACTACAACCAACTGGTTCAGCACCTCCATGATTGTACGAGGAATGCCAAAAGAAAGCCACAAAAGGATGCCTATGTATGAAAACTCTCGAGCTCATTCACCAATGTGGCAAGGCAGGAGCCTCAGGCAACCATAAGCTAATGTTCAGTAAAGCAGTGCAGAGAAGCAATAAAGGAAGACCTCAAAGAGAGAAGAACAGCAATACCGGCCAATGCAGCAGAAGCCCGGTAAAGCATTTGCAAAGACCACCTGTCCTTCGACAACTATAAAACCAAGATGACTGCCTCTGATGGCCCGATGGATCTACCATATCTTCCAGAAAGGCAATGGAGAAGATTATCAATGACTTCTACTTGCATCTCTTTGATAGCCACGTCCACCTGCCCACATACCAAATTCTGCAGGATGGATATGTCGCTTCCCAACGTTCTCCCTTCTGAAATCTGACTGACAGTTCATTGGTAAAGAAGAGACCAGTACCTGGCCCAGACAAAGTCAGACCTGAACACCCTGAAGAATCTGCCATCAGTTCTCATCAATACACTGACTCAGCTCTTCACACACTACCTGTCTGAATGCAAGATGCTCTCCCGATGGAAAACCATCAGGACAGTTCAACTGTTCAAGTAGGCTCGATCTGCCTGTTGTCCATCATCTAGAAGCGGTTCACTTAAGTCATTCTGAACAGGATTGGCAGAACATTAGATGAAGGTCAGCCATGAGAGCAAGCTGGCTTCCCAAAAGGATTCAGGGGCCGGAGCAACAGTCCGGCAGGTAGGGCATTTGCTTTGCATGTAGTCAACCCAGGTTCAATCCCGGCATCCTATATTGTCCCCCGAGCACTGGCAGGAGTAATTCCTGAGTGCAGGGCCAGGAGTAACCCCTGAGCATCGCTGGTGTGACACACAAACCAAAAAAAAAAAAAAAGATTCAGTACAATCGACCATATCAACGTGGAAACCAAGCTCATTGAGGTTTGTAGAGAGTTCAAGATGCTGCTTTGTCTAACACTCATTGATTTAAAGAAAGTCTTTGATTCTGTTGAGACTAAAGCCCTAGCCAAACAGAGCGTTCAAACCCAATACATCAAGATCCTTCATGAGCTGTTTTACGGATTGACCACCAGGATTTCACCATTCTAAAAGGAAATGATCGGGCGGAGCGATAGCCCAGCGGGTAGGGCGTTTGCCTTGCACGCGCGGCCCATGCCAGCCCAGGTTCAATCCCTGGCATCCCACATGGTCCCCTGAGCACCGCCAGAAGTAATTCCTGAGTGCAGAGCCAGGAGAAACCCCTGAGCATTTCTGAGTGTGACCCAAAAAAAGCAAAAATAAATAAATAAATAAAATAAAAAGGAAATGATCATTGATGTAAAAAAGAAGGGCTTGGCAGGGTGATACCATTTCACCAAAACTCTTCGGTGCCACCCTCGAGAACATCATGCAACAATTAGAATGGGAAGGAATGGGAGTGAAGATAGACGGTCAGCAACTACACAACCTCTGCTTCGCAGAAGACATCGTTCTAATAACACCAAACACCTAGCCAAGAGGCACAAATGCTGGCTGACTTGACCGAGAATGTGGAAAGATAGGTCTACAGCTGAATCTCAGCAAAACAATGTTCATGAAAAATAAACTAGTTCAAGATGCTCCATTCACTCTTAATGGAACAAACATCTCTGAATGCAGCAGTTATGTGTACTTAAGTCAAGAACTCCAACATAACAAACAACCTAGCACCTGAGCTGTGCAGGAGGAAGAGAGCAGCGTGGAACGCCTTCAAGAGCACTGAAGAAATTGCTAACAGAACAAAGAACCTCCAGCTCCAGGCACATCTCTTTGACTGGACTATTTTCCCTGCATTAACATACTCTTCAGAGACCTGGGCCCTACGAAAGCAGGATGAGCACACTATTTGGGTCTCCCAAAGAGGAATTGAAAGAGCTATGCTTGGAATATCATGCCTCACTCAAGAGAGAGAAGGAATCCGGAGTTCCGACCTCCATCGACAATCAAGAGTCAGGGATGCTGTCTCGTTTGCCAAGTCATCAAAAATCAGATGGAATGGACACGTAATGCAATTTGAAGACTACAGCCGCACTAGAGCCATTACTGACTGGATCCCACAGGATGTCAAAAGATCACGTGGCCGCCCACCTAAGATGGTCAGACTTCCTCATCAAGACCCTGAATGAACGGTTTGATGCTCTTTGTATTCTGGAGCAAACAGATGCCATTGGGCTATACTGGCATGTGACAGGGGAAAATGGAAACATTACTGGCACCCACTCGAGCAAATCGACAAATAACTGGATATCAAGTGATCAAATGATTATTATGTAAACCTAGTTACATTACTTTATTTCATTATAGTTTCTACTTGTTTTAATTTCTTCAGTTTCAGACAATATAGTTCATAAAGCTGAAGTGAATCACTTATAGGCAGACTGAAGTCAGTTTTTATTCCTCATTCATTCTTCTAATGAACTTTTTGTTCCTTTTCCCCTTCCTTCCTTCCTTTCTTCCTTTCTTTCTTTCTTTCTTTTTCTTTCCACCTCCCCTCCACCCTCTTTCTCTCTTTTCTTTCTCTCTTTTTCTCTCTCTCTCTTTCTCTCTTTCTTTCTCTCTTTTCTTTCTTTCTTTCTTTCTTTCTTTCTTTCTTTCTTTCTTTCTTTCTTTCTTTCTTTCTTTCTTTCTTTCTTTCTTTCTTTCTTTCTTTCTTTCTTTCTTTCTTTCTTTCTTTCTTTCTTTCTTTCTTTCTTTCTTTCTTTCTTTCTTTCCTTCTTTCTTTCTTTCCTTCTTTCTTTCTAGGATTTCAATGGAGTGCATTTCATTTTTTGTTTCTCCTGAGTTGTCTGAATCATTAGGCTTCCTTAATGGGGCAGGGGAGATAACTTATGGTCAGGGGCATAAAACCCAAGATTGGACTTGCCACTGTGTTCATCCCTCCCATCCCCATCATCCACCCCCCCCCCACACACACCACCACCACCACCCCAGCACTGCTGGGTGTAGCACTGGAAGCCTGAGCTGAATCATTCAACCTGATGGGCAGAGTGTGGCTCTAAAGTTTTTTTGTGCATGGCTTGAGGACCCAATAATTTTATTTATTTTTGTTTCATTGAGGCTTGGACATTTACATTTAATCGGAATCAGTTACTAAGAATCATTGGGTTCTTAAGTGTTTCATGTTTCCTACCCTTTTCTTTTTGGGGTGGGGATCATAACTGGTAGCAGGACAAAGGGCTTATATCTAGCTCTGTCCTGAAGGGCCATTCCTGGCAGTCCCTAGGGCCATATGTGATGCTGAGATCCAATGGAATTGTGCACTCAAACAAGTTAATCCCTACAAGATCTCTCCAGCTCTACTAAATTTTCCAGATTCCCTTCAATCCGTGTAGTATTGAAATTTGAAGAAGCAGTCAGTCATCTCTTCTCGTCTATTCTGACTGGTTTCAAAAGTAGAGCCACTAACATATTCGCCCTTGTTAGTTATACGGAGGTTTTCCCTGGCCTTTTCTATTCGTATGCAAATAAGAATATATTTCTTACTCCTTCTTGTGATAAAATTCTTAAGAGCTTATAGATTCTCTTGATTCTACAGACTAAGCACTGAGAGTCTCTTGGTTTTTTTCTTAGCTTTGTTGTTGCTAAATGTGCTGCTTCTACCAAATTTACAAATTTGATCTAGCCACCTGCAGACATTTCCCAACTATAGTGCAAAGTCACACACACTACAGGGGACTGCACACTGGAAACTAGCTGTGGAGAAAATGTATGGGTGCGGTGCACTACTTGTTGGGGTGTCTATGTACCAACTGATAGCAAAGTGTACCCAGGCTCATGGGCGGGGTTTGCAGAAGACTGGCAGGATGTGCATCTCTTTGATGTGCTGACTGCTGACGGCTGTGCCCCTGACTCTCCCTAACCTAGTCACAAAGGTCTCCACTATGTTTTGAACGGGGCCATGGATTAAATAAAGTGTCTGCATTTTACAGAGCAGGTGAGTGTGGGAATTCATTCAAATGTGCTAATTTTCTCTTTCAATGAACTGTTTGCACATCAAATATAGTGCTTTTCCTCTAGAGCAAAGGTTGGGTATATTTGCTACAATGCCCCTGGGAAAAAATGTGCCTTCCTATGTGAGTGCAGCATCCACCTGGACCATTTTTACAGTAGTTCCATGAAACTTGGAGTCAAGAGGAATCTATGCAAACATCCACTCATATTGCTGTTGTGCAGTGGGTACCAACACCCCATATCTTACAGTCTGGGGTTAGACTATATGACTATAGCAGGATCTATATAACTAGTTGAATGACTTATTTACATCCAAGTCAAGTGAAATATCAGGTTCTTTCTATATTATGATCTATTTATCAAAACGTTTAAGAAACTTATATGCCTTATGCTAGTTCACTGTGTCACTGTATCACTGTCTTCCCGTTCATCATCGATTTGCTAGAGCAGGCCCCAGTAACATCTCCATATGTCCTGTCTCATGCTAGTAGAGCCCAAGGGCATCTGCTTGCTCCAGGAACATAAAGAGCCACAATCCATTCCGAATGAGGTCTATAATTGTTACTGGTGTATGGCATATCAAATACAACACGGGTAGCTTGCCAGGCTCTGCCGTGAAGGTAGCATACTCTTGTAGTCATCTCTAAGTCCAGCATTTATTGATGAACTGCGCGGCCACTTGCAGCCGCATGAGCCGGGCTGTGATAGGCTGGTCTACTGGGTGGAGTTCTGACGAGAGAGAAGTCCAGATGTGGAAAATGGAGGCCCTCATGGAGTGGGGGTCATATGGCTTGTTGCAAGGCTCTGCTGGGGTGGCAGGCCAGGGCTAGAACCCACCATCCCTCCTGGGTGCCTCGTGAGTGGCTGGGCACAGGGAGAGCAAGTAGCAGCTCTGCCCCATGTCTGTGAGTCTCATACTAACGTTATCAGAACTTATTAACGTTAGTATGCTAGTTAACATAGAAAAAATAAACTGTCTTACTCCATTTTGAAAACTCTAGCAAATTTCAGATGCTAGAATCTTTAATAAAGTACCAAACAACTATAGACTAATAAATGCCTTACTTTAAATGGTTGCAAATTGGATGCAGTAATGTGTTAAAATTTTAGTAAAGCATAACCAATTAAGGTATACTTTAGAATGCAATTTAATGTTTGGAAACTCACAATTATTTTGCACAAAAGAGAAAAAATCATGTATTCATGCTATTACTCTGGGGAATGAATTTCAAATTTTTTCCACTTAAAACTTAATGTTATCTGGATAAATTAACATATGCAAAGTGAGTTAAGAATTTAAAAACTACAACAAAAACTAAAGTGAACTATAGCAAAGATTACAACAGATGATTCCAGAAAGCAAAAAAAAAAAGTTAAAATTGGTTCATAGCTAAAATTGATTAGTTTGAAGTTTAAAAGAGCATGAATGTTTCATACATAGTGCTTAAATATAGTGCTAGTAGTAATTATGGGGCATATCGGTAAACTAAAAGGTGGCATAAGATTTGTGAAAAATAACAAATTTCTTTCTTAATGGATTATGTTCTAGCACATTCTAAATATTCCATGTATATTTTGTAACCATTTGTATTCATACTCCATACTTACCTTCTATTCAGGTGCTAATATCCTGATTTATAAAACCTCAAGATCACCGCAATACTGGGTCTGTAAAAACACTTGAAGTGTACTTATATACAAAATACCTTCTCCTTTCCAGTCCTCAAGTCAAAATGTTCTTTTTCCAAAGAGGAATAAATTGCTTTAAAAATCAATGTGAATGTAGCTTATTGCATGAACTAATATTAGTTAACTGAATTAAGTAATATTAAATTCTGTTTTCAAATCATTTTTGAGGTACTGAAATTTTCAATACTCTGAGACTCTTCAAGTGTATCATCCAACACCACATCCACCACCAGAGCCCACTTCCCTTGACCTGTGTTCCAAGCATCCTTCCACTCCTCCTCTCAACTGCCACGTAAGCTTAGTTCTATAGGGAAAAATGTCAGTTCGGATAACTTTGACTACTAGATGCTCCCTTTCTATGTTTCATTTTTTTGTCTTACATATGGGGAAATCTCTCTCTCTCTTTTTCTCTCTTTTTTTCTCTCTCCCTCTCTCCCTCTCTCCTCACTCCTCACATACACACTTTGTAGAGCTATTAATAATTACACATAATTGATATTCAATTCTATCATATTTATTTCTATTTTGGGGGATTCTATCATATTCATTCCTATTTTTGGGGATTCTATCATATTTATTTCTATTTTGGGGGATTCTATCATATTTATTTCTATTTTGGGGGATTCTATCATATTTATTTCTATTTGGGGGATTCTATCATATTTATTTCTATTTTGGGGGATTCTATCATATTTATTTCTATTTTTGTGCCTCTGCTTTGGGGAAGGAGTCGCTGCAGTAGTACTTGGAACCATTGGACAATTTCTGGTTGATACTCAGATCAGCAGCATTGTTGACCTGATGGTTCAGGTCTTGGGTCTGACTATGCAGTGTTGGTTGGACTTGGTAGTACTGAGAGGGGTAGCCTGCAATGCCAAGGGTGAAAGCCAAGGCCTCTGCATAAAGGAATGTGCTCTATCATTTTGATATCTCTCCCTGGCCTCTGTCATAATATAATATATCATATAATATAAATGATTATATTAATTATATGCAGGGAGAACTCCACCATTCTCCCTGCATTAATATACGCCTCAGAGACCTGGGCCCTACGAAAGCAGGATGAGAATGCTATTTGGGTCTCCAAAGAGGAATTGAAAGAGCTATGCTTGGAATATCACACCTCACTCAAGGGAAAGAAGGAATCGGAGTTGCAACCTCCATCGCTGCTCCAGAATCAGGGATGCTGTCTCATTTGCCAAGGCATCAAAAATCAGATGGGCTGGACATGTAATGTGATTTGGAGGCGACCGCTGGACTAGAGCTGTTACCGACTGGATCCCACGGGATGTCAAAAGATCACGTGGCTGCCCACCTACAAGATGGTCAGACTTCTTTGCCAAGACCCTGAGCGAACAGCTTTGAGGCTCTTTGTATTCCTAGAGCAAACAGATGCCATCGGGCAACACTGGCACATGATAGGGTCAAATGGAAATGTTACTGGTGCCCGCTCGAGCAAATCAATGACTAACAGGATTTCAAGTGATCAAGTGATAAAGTAATTAATTATATAGATCATATTGCTTTTTTTGGGAAAAAATCCATGTAATATAAAAATATTTTGGTGGAAAGATAGTTATTAAGGCAATTAATTCTTACCCAGGAAACTCACTGGTAAATGCTACTAAATGCTTCCACAGACCATGGACTAAGTAAACTTTAAATACTTTGTATTCAGTATATCATGTGTCTAGGGTAGGGTTATGCTTTGTTGACTGAAACCTCAGAATTGTGCCTCTAGTCAAATCTCTTTTTCACATCTCCTATCTTGCTGCTGGTTGCATTTATAAAACTGAGGTGAAGATTTTGATTATGCCTCTTGAATGCTTTAAGAATAGAGACTTCATTCTATATACAAATAATGAAAGAGAAGAAAGAGATATTAAGAAAACGATCTCATTCACAATTGTGCCACAGAAAATCAAATACCTAGGAATCAGCTTAATGAAAAGTGTAAAGGAAACTGTACAAAGAACAGACTACAAAACAAAGAAAACTGTACAAAAGAAACTACAAAACACTGCTTCAAGAAATAAAAAGAGGACATGAGGAAATGGAAAGACATTCCCTGCTCATGCATTGGGAGAATTAACATTGTCAAAATGGTATTACTACCTAGAGCTTTATACAGATTCAATGTCATCCCTATAAGGATACCCATGACATCCTTCAAAGAAATTGACCAAACACTCCTGAAATTTTTATGGAAAAATAAGTCCCCAAGAATAGCTAAAGCAATCCTTGGGGAAAAGAAGATGGGAGGCATCACCCTTCCCATCTTCAAACTGTACTACAAAGCAGTAGTAGTTAAAACAGCATGGTATTGGAAAAAGAAAAAAGATCTATGGACCTATGGGATATCCTGACATCCATCCTAAAATACATGACCATTTAATCTTTGATAAAGGAGCAAAAAGTACCAAATGGAGCAAGGAAAGCCTCTTCAACAAGTGGTGCTGGGAAAACTGGACAGCTACAAGCAAAAAAAAAAAAAAAAGAATTTGAACCTCTGTCTAACACCATGCACAAAAATCAGATCAAAATGGATTAAAAGTCTCAATACAAGACCTGAATCCATAAAAGTACATCGAAGAAAATATAGGAAAACCCTCCACGACATTGAAGCTAAAAGCATCTTCAAAGATGAAACACCACTAACAAAGCAACTAAAAAGAAAAGATAAACATATGGAACTACATGAAACTAAAAAGCTTCTGCACCTTCTTTTCTTCTGCAAAGAAACAGTGACCAAAATACAAAGACTGTCCAGAGAGTGAGAAAGAATATTCACCCAATACCCATCTCATAAGGGGTTAATATCCAGGATATATCAGGCACTGGTAGAACTTTACAAGAAGAAAAGTCAACCCCACCGGAAAAATAGGGAGAAGAATTGAACAAAAACTTTGACAAGAAGAAATTCAAATGGCCAAAAGGCATATAAAAATGCTCATCATCACTAATCATCAGAGAGATGCAAATCAAAACAACAATGAGATATTATCTTACACCACAGAGGCTGGAACATATCCAAAAGGACAAGCACAACAAATGCTGGCGTGGATTCAGGGAGAAAGGGACTCATCCATTGTTGGTGGGAATGTCGATTAGGACAGCCTTTTTGGAAAACTATATGGACTTTTCTCCAAAGACTAGAAATTGAGTTTCCATTTGACCCAGCCATATCACCTCTGGCAATATACCGTGGGAAGCCAAAAACACACAGCAGAAACACCATCCTCATTTTTATTTTCACAGGAGCACTATTCACAATAGCCAGAATCTGGAAACAACCAGAGTGCCCGAGAATCGATGACTGGATAAAGAAGCTTTGGTACATCTACACAATGGACTACTCTGCAGCTATTAGGAAAAATGAAGTTATGAAATTTGCCTATAAATGGATGGACATGGAGAGGCTCATGTTGAGTGAAATTAGCCAGAAGGAAAAAGACAGATATAGAATGACTGCATTTATTTGTATGACATAAATATATATGTGTATATACATACATACGTATAAAAATTATGATATCAATATCCAAGGTCAGGCAAAACATGAATCAGGAGGTCTTGTCAAGGTGGAATCTACCACAAGTGTGTGGGAGTCAGAGGTTAGGAAGACAGAGAAGGGAACAGTGTGCGAATAATCGTCAAAAATGATAATACCAGCCTAGAACTGAGCATTGAATATAGGCAAAAAGATACACCGGATAACCTCTAAATGTATATATTGCAATCCACAATGTGTAAGAGAAGAAAAAGGAAGAAAGAGAGAGAGAGAGAGAGAGAGGAGATAAAGAACCTGTCATAGAGGTAGGCTAGGGAGGGGGAGAAATTGGGGTTATTGGTGGTGGGAAATGAGCACTGATGGGGGGATGGGTGCTGGAACACTGTATGACTGAAACCTGAACATGAAGATCTTTGTAATTGTATATCTCACGGTCGTATAATAAAATATTGAAAAATAGAGACTTCATAGACTAGTTTCATGAATGAAAACATGATTAGTCAACAAAATCATATCAGCTCTAAATGAATTATTTTTTATGATTTTAGTCCCTGGATGAGCAATGAGTCCATGAATAGATAGTTTTTCCTGTTAGTGGGTCAAGAAAATTTCTTTGCAATCTCAGGGCTGTGATAGTAAAAGTGGGGAGAGTAATTCCTAGATGCAGAAGTTCTGAAGCAAGATGAAAACTAAGAAATGCTACAAAGGATTAGGAAAGTTTCTCTTCCTGAACAATCTAGCAATTGTGTGTCTGCCCAAAATGAAATGCCATTCACAGTACTGTCATCTCATATCACACTTTAGGATTTTTTAGGGCAGGAAATGCTCTAGGAAGGTCAGCACTGAAAAGTACCGACACAAGAAGTGGTGAGACTTGTAAAGAAGCAGCCGAGCACGTTAAAACACGTTAAGATCAGCTTTTTCTTAGATCTTTCAAGAAGCAAAGAGTACGCTGATGAATGTGCTAACATGTCCATCCTAAAGAACTACATCTGGAAAATGTTGACAGTTAGTGAAAATTCATTATAAAGAAAGTTATCGTGTAAATTTATATGCATGGAATTGTCTGCTGAAAAGAGAAATATTATCTTATGGGTTTTATTTGAAGTTTGTATATTTTTTTCTAAACTCTATTAGTTATGTTTCTAAACCTATGATGTGTCTTCACATGGCCTCAGTTAATTTAAATGACTCACAAATTCTTTTATTCAACAATTTCTTCAGAAAACTTATAATTGTCATAAACTCTTTTGCCTTGAGAGAATGTCCCCAGTTAGTAATATTACACATTTATTGATGTCTAAAACATGTTTATTTCAAGAAATACTTTGTGTAAGTTACATATTAAAATTTTTTAATCATATAATTTCTAAAGAGGGATATAATAGATTATTCTATGAGATGCAGCTCATAGAATTTTTCATACTTTAGCACCAATGTATAATCAAAACAGTAGATAAATAATGTCATTAACTATGAAACATATCTGGCTCAAAAACTCTACATGTTCATATTTACGTCTCTGCTCAGAAAGGTAAATGTATACCAAAAGAGGATTTCAAATGTCAATAAGAGAAAAATTGAGACTACTTGAGAAACATCATTGAGATCTAGCAGAACCCTTACTTGCTGAAGAGAAATAGACAATGTAGCCATTTTTAACCTAGAGGAAAGTTTGTATGAAAAATTTATCGTGAATCACTGAATAATGAAAAAGAGAAAGAGACAGAAGAGAGAGAGAGAGAGAGAGAGAGAGAGAGAGGAGCAAGCAGAGAACCAGACAGACAGAAAGAGTGCAGTATGAAAAGTGTCTCTGTTAAGTTCCTGTTATTTTGTGGATAGCAAAACAAGACTTTGTTAATCTATTTTTTAGTTCGGTCATTCAATGAGTATTTAGTGAGTGTTTTCTAGTGCCAGGCATACTTTTGAGATTTTTGAATATGAGAAGACTCTGACAGAGAACCTTCTATTTTGGTAAATATAAAAGTTTAAATAAATTTTATATAATAAATAGACAATAAGCAAATTAGTGAAACAAAACAAGCTGACCTAGAGATTGATAGTAAGGAAAAATTATTGAATCTTAGGATGAGTTCAAGTGACTGGGTGTAGGAACATTTCCATGTGAAACCAGAGAGACACATATTTAGATAAGTTATTTTATTTTTATTTTTTATTTTTGCTTTTTTTGAGTCACACCCGGCAATGCTCAGGGGCTACTCCTGGCTCTGCACTCGGGAATTACTTCTGGCGGTGCTCGGGGGACCATATGGGATGCCGGGGATCGAACCCAGGCGGCGGCACAGGCCGGCCATGTGCAAGGCAAATAAATGCCCTACCCACCGGGCTATCGCTCCGGCCCCTTAGATAAAGCGATACATGTCCAAACTACTGAGAGGCTAGTTAAACATACATTTTTCTTCATATATATCTGACTGGCGATATTTTGTCACTTAACTAATTGTTGGAACCCAGCCAATAAACTATTATTGAAATCTCACTGTGCGTACCAGTACAATTGGAAAACATGGTTGGATTCAAACAACTACTTTTACTGCTGTGACAAAGTACGAAAAGTGGACTAATGTAAATCAATATGTAAAGTCAGTGTTATTCGATGGAGGTATTTGAGTCTAAACTTCTCTAGTCAATTCTTGTCTAATATTTGACCATCAAAGTTCCAGGAACTTCTAGAGAAGGCATAGCTTATTACCACTAGATGGCACCAATTATTTTCACATTTTTGACCTAAAAACAAACCCAAACCTTACACCTTTTCCATGTAATAGTCACATTTAAAATGGAATAATGGTACTTGTGTTTTTATATTAATGATTTGCTTACAAGATGAATCACAGAAATGTTCAATCGCTCACATGTTTATTCAATGTATATTTGCTTCAAATAAATTTGTTGGATATATTAGCAAAGGCTTTGGAAGTGTATAAGGGAATGAAAGTGGTTTAATATATTGTACATTCCATGAAATGATATAATTAACAACATGCATTCAATGATATCAGTTTTATAAAGATTCATATGACTGTTTTAACAAATTGTGATAGAATTTTTTCAGATTTTTAATAAGTAATTCCCACTGTAATTTAAACTTGGCATTTATAAATATGCTTAAAAACATTGGTACTTTTTCAAATTAAGTAAACAAAAATATTGAAAAGTATAAAATGGGAGTAAATCACAACTAAATACGTATTATTTAGTTATATCCAATGTTAAAATTTTGGAATTATGATTTTTAAACATAAAAGTGAGGGGTATATTTTAGATAATTTCCTAATTTCTAACTAGTAGGCGTACTGTACAATTTAAGTACAATTATTTTAAAGAATGAAATTCTAATTACATTATTTTAAAGAATGACAATTATTTCAGAGACTATCTGTAATTTTATTAGAAACGAAACATACTCTGGTTCTCTTATTGAAAATGATCCTGGATAGACTATTTTCATCCTTCAAGAATGACTAATAAACTGTAATTTTTATTAGAAAATGAAACATAGCTGTTCTGGTGTCTCTTATTGAAAATGATCCTGGGGCGGGATAGCCCAGCGGGTAGGGCGTTGCCTTGCACGGCCGGCCCATGCCGCTGGGTTCGATCCCCGGCATCCCATATGGTCCCCGAGCACCGCCAGGAGCTTCCTGAGTGCAGAGCCAAGAAACCCGAGCATCGCCGGTGACCCAAAAACCAAAAAAAAAAAAAAAATGATCCTGGAATAAATATAGTCTACACTTTTTATCAGTAGACCTAAAAGTAAAATAAAATACAATGACAAAATAAAAATGCATTCAAATATAAAATGCATGATATACTATATAGTAAGGGAGAAAATGAAGTTACATGCTTATAATAATATTTATTTTAAAATCTTAAACATTTCTGCTCCCTCAAGATGAAAAATGAGTGCCTCAAACTAGCTGCTCATTTGATTTCACGATATTCATTACTCTTAAGTAGTTCAGAATGATAAAATGATACTCACTTTAATGTCAGTCAGAGTTTTGTTCCTCATAGAGAAGAGCTGTTTAAATTTCTCTTCTTCCTCACGGAGTCTCTTTTCACAGGATTTTTTCTCATTTAAGAGGTGAAAGAACATAAGTTCTGCTTGTTCCTTTTTAAAGCTATTACTTCTAAGTTTTTGTCTATGAAGAAAAATTATTTACCACTGTTTAGTTCATATTTTTATTTTCTAAACTCTATTATTTATTTTTGCTTTTTTTGGGAGGGTCACACCCAGCGATGCTCAGGGGTTACTCCTGGCTCTGCGCTCAGAAATTACTCCTGGCACTGCGTGGGGGACAATATGGGATGCTGGGGATCGGACCTGGGTTGGCTGCATGCAAGGCAAACGCCCTACACACTGAACTATCACTCTGGCCCTCTAAACTCTATTTTATGCTACATTTAAAAATACTCAATACTGATACAAGCTGATTTGATTTTTAGGTATAATTTAGTTGTCTCAAAGTAACTAATTTATCTATAGTCACATGCACTTAATTTATTCACTTATAAATATTATTCTGAAAAGCTGATATCATTGCTTCAGGATATCCAAGATTTTTATGGCACAAAAAAAGATAACACTCTCTGCTCTTACTTGTAAATCCCTTCTTTGTTTACGAGTACGTTATAATTAAAAGCTCAATTTTTTCTCTACCACAGAGCAAATGATAAAAGTAAACATTACCCATAATAAACATTCAATCTACCTACTCATTATTGAAACAAACTTAAACCTAAAGGAATCAGGAAATATTCAATTGTCCCTGTCATGGGCCTACCTAGACAGAGACACACTTTAAAGATCCAGGTGGAAGAAATTATTTGGAGAAATTTCGTGGAGTGCCTTGATTCTTTAGCTAGTATGTCTCAATTCTCCTGTCATTAAAATAGAATCCTCTGAAGGAGATAGTACCAAGAGAGAGCACAGAGGTTAAGGCACTTGGCTCACATGTAACAGAACCTGATCTCATCCCCAGCACCACTAGAAGTGACCCAGGCATAGCCAAGAGTAGCTCCTGACAGCACAACACCAGGTGCGGATCATATACCCTCCCGTACCCACCACTCCCTGCCTCTGAATTGAAATCGCAGCTTCAAGTTTGTAATTCCAGGATACAGATTGATTAGATTAAGTTGATCAGCACGTGGTTGATTATAGAGAAGGGAGCATGTGCATGAATTCACATGTAATTTAGGGTCTTTGTCCTTCAAGGACAAAGACCTTATGGAGAGGGGCCACAACTGCCATCTTAGAAAAGGAAATCATGTTTTGAAATTTGCTAGCAATAGCCATAAGCAGAGAGATAGAAAGAAAAAATGTGCTGAATATTTCTCTGCTCAATCAACCAATCCTGTGGCTGGCCCTAGCATGAACTTCCTCTTATACATGACACATGTTTTTGTTTAAGCGGGTTTGTGAATATGTTTGTGTGTGTGTGAATCTGTGAATATTTTTATTTTTCATTTGCCACAAATTATATCCATCCTAGTATAGAAGTAAAGTGATTTATGGTGAATAAAAGCAAACTGTAATCCTATGGGTTTGAGTTAGGATACTTTCACTTTCTGGTCAATAAAAAGTTGTAGCCCGAATGTGGCACAAGTTACAGAGCATATTCTTTAGGTCCGATCACCAGCACCACACAAGCCACTAGAACTACGATGTATGGTCCCAACAAAAACTTTTCTGAAGATTTGTTTCCCCACTACTGGGCATATACCCTGTGAGCTCAAAAACACACAGCAGAAACACCACCTGCAATTCTATGTTCATAGCAGCACTATTCACAATAGTCAGAGTCTGGAAACAACCAGAGTGCCTAAGGACAAACAACTGGATGAAGAAACTATGGTACATCTATACAATGGAATAATATGCACCTGTTAGGAAAAACAAAGTTATGAAATTTTCCTATAAATGGTTGGACGTGGAGAGGATCTATGCTGAGTGAAATTAGACAGAAGGAAAAAGACAGATATAGAATGACTGCATTTATTTGTGGGATATGAAAAAATAGTATGAGACTAATATCCAAGACCAGGCCAATCATGGACCAAAGGGTCTTATCAATGGTTAGAAGCTACCACAAAGTGTGAGGGAGTCAGAGTTTAGGTAAGATAGAAAAGGGACTTGTGTGCTAATCACTATCACTAATAATTGTTGGAAATGGTGACACCAGACTAGGATTGAGCACTGAACATAGGCAAAGAGATATACATGATAACCCCTAAATGTATGTACTACAAGACACAATTTGTAAGAGAAAACAGAGGGCAGGGGGGAGTGCCTGCCACGATGCAGGTTAGGGGAGAGGGAGGGAATCTGGGAACATTGGTGGTAGGAAATGGGCACTGGTGGAGGATGGGTGCTGGAACACTGTATGACTCAACTGTAATAATGAACATTTTTATAATTGTATAACTCACAATGGTATAATAAAAATTTTTAAACATAAGCAAATAAAACTACAGTAGCAGTATTAGAGTACAGTGGGTATGGTGCGTGCTTTGCACTGGGCAACCTGGGTTGATTCCCAGAACCCAATATGATCCCCTAAGCATTCCAGGAGTGACCCCTGAGCACAAAGCTAGCTATATCACCAGGTGGCCCCAAAACAAAAGTTTACAAAGTTGCAAAACGCCAAGAATATATTTAATTACTTTAAGTTTTAATAATATATTTTAATAGTTTTGCATATGTAATATTTTTTCTAAAATATATCAGATATATTAAGGGTGTATTTATCAAATTCTTTTTATTTTATCAGTGCCTGGCAATAGGTAAACTAAGGACCATGAACAAGCAGTTATTAACTTAATATGATCACCTATTGGAAGAACCAGTAGTAATTCCTGATATAGTTGATCTACCATTATCTTCCTCCTCAACCATACTCTGAAGAGTCCCGCACATAATTTGAATAGAATGGACCTAAACTGGACTTAGTGTTACTATCAACCATCATTTAATTTTCTTGATCTTATGTTTCCTCAGCATTCACCTGGGAATTTTTTACATAATTATAAAGTTTGCTGCACTGGATAAAGAGATGTGCAAGCACTGCCCATAAAGTGCCCGACTGATTTATTAGCAAGTCAAACAATAGAGCTTTTTTAGACGTTGGACTACATCTATGTTCAGTGGCGCCTTTCGCATCTCTTTGAAATATATGCTACCACCACCAAAGTATCAATGGAACTTGAAATATTAGTTCACATTGTCCATTACCACTGCTGATTTGGAGAGTTGTAGTTAATACTACACTGTCAATTTTTTGCTTTTTCCAAGAGGATGTATGAATGATGCCAATATTAAAATTTGATTCCCTGAGATATGGGGACCACATTTATTTCAAAGGCAATACAATCTAGTGATAGAAAACAACAACTGTTATGATTCAAGTACCAAAAATACAAAATAAATGTTTCATCAGGTTATGGATTAAATACTAGAGTATGAGTTATAGAATTTTCTACTTATGTCTTTGAGCCCTCAAATATACTAACAGTTATTAAATAAAATATGTATATATTTTTCTTGCATGATATATTGAGTAATATTCACATTTTTCAGATAAAACTATAGATCATTTTGATAATTTTTACTCTGGTGATAATAATTAAGTTATTGCTTCATGCGTTGATCTGATTCCATTAAGGCATATTATAGCAGTCTGTACATAATTATTTTTCTGAATTTATACCCCAAGTTATGTTACTGTTGCATTTGCCCTCTGTATTTAATGTGAGCTATCAGCTCTAAATGTGAACAGTATTTATTTCTCCAGTAGTCTTTTGAGTACTAGTCTCAGTCTATCAAAAAACAACAGTGAATAAGAACCAAGAGGAATAAAGGATGAGTATGTAAGTTCTACATGGATCTATGAACATGCTACATCTAAGAGTCTGATCAGTCTCTGAGCCAAGGTTCTCCTAATCTTTGTCAGCTATGCCTCAGACTTTTGAGTAGACTTGGTAAAATCCTCTAGAAGAAAATCAATGGCATAAAGTACATAGCATATTTTATTGAACATTTATTTCTACAGGCTTAGAAATAGATATACATGCCTTAGAAATGGTAGGGTGGAAAACTATGTTGTCAACCTTGTGATGCTAGTGAGAAGTACTGAAGCTAGTGAGAAATAATACGTTTATAAGGAATGAATGAGTTCTGACACCTAGTTATTAACATAAAAATAAAATCAGCAGCACCATAAAATAATTTCTGATTATCATTTTAACCAAAATGTTCAAATATCACATGAACATTCCAAGTTAAATTATGATAAAGTATGGATCATTTTAAGAATAAATATTAAATGTGGAAATTTTATAATTACTATTTCATAGCAACCAGGTGCCATTGGGCTACATTGGCACATGATAGGGTCAAATGGAAAAGTTACTGGCACCCGCTCAAGCAAATTGATGAATAACGGGATTCAAGTGATCAAGTAACTATTTCATAAAAATGTTAAGTGTTGCAGGACTCCTCTAAGAGCCCCTTTCTCTACCCTGTGGAGATTTTTCCTGGCAGATCTTGCTCAAGACATTAGCATATAAAAAGGGCCTAGGTGAGGTGCTGGGAGAGATTACCTGAGGGCATTTGACCCTCCCTGCTTCCCATAACAGTGGGAGGGAGGTCTGAGTTGCAGGGTTATAATACTAGCCCTTCTTCCTCTCTCACAGAGCTTCTTTTTGGGCTCTCTCTTTGTGAGCTTGCACCCTTCTTGGGAGTCTTGTCTTTGTCTCCTCTTTACAGGGCCTTTACACGTGGTGGCCACCATCTTGGCCTACACGTGACTGGGGTTCTAGCCTGGAATCCTAAGCACCGGGCTTTTCCTTTTGCTGATTTGTATGCCTGAACCTGTGATAAGTAAACCCTTTTAAAACTGCATCAGATTCCTGAGTTTTCATCCATTCCTCGCCGGCTTCGGAGGTAGAAGGGAACTTCGCTTCCCGGCACTGTTGGGGACCCCGGCGGAGCTCTCCGACAGTTAAGCATTAATTTTTAAATAAAATGTCAATACTTACCTTGAGTCATCAAGAAGCAGAACAAAACTGTCCTTTTCCCTTTCCATTTCTTCTAAGTCTATGTCTAATTGATGTATTTTTGTTTGAAAAAGAGTTGTTTGGCTTTTAGTCGTTTCTATTTCTTTTAAAATAATTGACTGTTTTTCCTGTGGGACGGAGGGGAAAATATAAAAATACGTCACTTTTTAAAATACTTTAAGGAAGCAATTATATTTTAATTTATGAACTATTAAGAACAAATAGTAACGTATCAATATAAGTCACAACTTAAATTTATGCCCCTCTTCTGCATTTTCACTTCTGAAAAGATCTTCTGAAAGAAGAGCTCTCTTCTTTTCTATCTTTCTTGCCGTTCTCCCTTTCTTCCCTCTCCCTTACACTTACCCTCCTACCTGTCATACACACAAGAACATATTAAAGACATTTCCTTTAAACCTGCAAACATATGTAACCACTGGCTTTCATGCATGTACACTGAAGTTGATCAGAACTATGTATTGTTTGATCATTTGAACAAGAGAAGTTGATATTGAATACTATCCCAATTTACCAAAGCTGGCCTGTTGGATTCCAGAATGGAGACTGCATACTGCATCCATCTATTTTTCCAGGATCCCTTCGCACTGTTGGTCCTTATATTGACAGAATGGTTGACTTACTGCGCATGCTCCCACACTGCTTCTAATGGGAGCTGTGCTCCCCCCCCCCCCCCCAGCCGACTTCCTCCTTCTGCTTCCTTGGGCCCTTTCCCTCCCATTTTCCCTATATGTGACTTAAGAATTCTTTAACTTTTTGTAGATTTTGAGAATAGTCATTACATTCTATGAATTTTTATTTTTGTAACTTTGGGGTCACACTTGGTCTGTTCAAGGCTGTCACTCCTGGCGGTGCTGGGGAACCATATGAAATGATGGGGATCGAACCTGGTTGAGCTGTCTCCAAGGCAAACGGCCTTTCCACTACATTATCTCGCCAGCTCCCAGAACTTGTGCTAAGGTTTCCAGCTCTGCCAATTCCATGTAGCATCATCTTATTGCTATGGTATCACCTTAACTCATTCTAAAAAATATTTCTTTAGCGTTTATCTTGTTATTTATACATACATGATAATGTGTATGCCTAAATATCCTTTAATGCAGAAGCGAATAATAAAAATACAGCTTAAAATATTTCAAGGTTACAGAGAGAGTACAGAGATTCAGGAGCTTGCTTTGCATATGGCCAAACATATGACGTGCCTAAGTACTTCCAGAAGTGATGCCTAAGTCAGATGGGAGTAAGCAGTGAGCATTATCAAATATATCCCAAAAGAAAAACAATAAAAAAGACAATTAGGAAATCTATTTCCAGTCAATATACTATTTTTTTTGCTGTTTTTCTTTGTTGTTTTTATTGAATTCTGATTTTACATTATTGTGGTAAATAAAAGTAACCTGTGATTCAAGTAGCAAAATGTATTGGCATAGATTCTAGGTCACATACAGTGAATTTCAACTCAGGTACTAATGAGCTGTATGAAACTAAAGTTAATTTCTTCAATTGACTTGCTCTGTTAGTAACTTAGACAACAGATTATTTATGTTTTTGATGAAATTTTTATGGCACACTCTGGAGTTTTATGAAATTGAAAGAGTTAAGAATGCCGGGACAGTTCAAAAAGCTTGGGCACATGCAAGGCCTGTCTTCCATTGCTAGTACCACCTGCCTGAGCACTGCTCATAGTCTTCATGATTTCTGAACATTGCTGGGGTGACCCAGTGATCACCCCAGCACTGCTGGGCCTAAGTATTGGCCTGTACAGCTTGGTTGGACAAGTATTTCTGGGAGTGTCCTCTAGGATCTCTTGAGTATTGCAATGGAAGATCCCTACAAAAAATAATGAAAAGTATAAAAGAACAGGTTCTACATTAAACAAACTAAAAACAATCAAGAGGAGGTAATGAAAGTTTTTGATATTAATGGCTTACTTCTTGTTCTACTATTGAAACACGGGTCTTCTTCTCAATTTTCTTCAAATATTCATGCTTCATTTTCACGGCGTTCTTAATGGACTCTCTCTTCTGGAGTAAAACACTTAACTCCTACAAGATATGGATCTCTCATGAACATTTACATTATAATTGTCCAGGTTTCAATAAATCTAATCTAGTGTATCTAAGTAATAAAAACAAATATAGGAATTTAAATCTATTGATATTTGAAATATTTAACCAAAATTCAAACTCCAAATATGAATTTTCAGTGATCATCATAAAAAGTTAAAAAACTCTCTCTTTCCAATAGTATATAATGGAGTAACATTGCAGGCAATAAAAATGATTACTCCATGGGACCAGAGCAATATCCCAGAGGGTAGAGCATTTGCCTTACATGTAGCTGGCCTGTGCCCCGCCCAGGTTCGATTCCCGGCATCCCATATGGTCCCCGAGCACCACCAGGAGTAATTCCTGAGTGCAGAGCAGGAGAAACCCCTGAGCATTGCTGGATGTAACCAAAAAAAGCAAAAAAAAATGATTACTCCATATTTTGACTACTATTAATAGTAGATATGTTCATAATCCTATGAAGATAGGGATGCATATAATCTTAAATTAAATTTTGTATCTTTTGAACTAGTTCCAGAGGCCCCATTCACTCTCAATGGAACAGACATCTCTGAATGCAGCAGTTATGTGTACCTAGGTCAAGAAGTCAACATGATGAATGACCTAAAACCTGAGTTGCGCAGGAGGAAGAGAGCGGCATGGAATGCCTTCAGAGCATCGAAGAAATAGCTAAAAGGACAAAGAACCTCTGGCTCCAGGCACATCTCTTTGACTCCACCGTTCTCCCTGCATTAACATACGCCTCAGAGACCTGGGCCCTAGGGAAAGCAGGATGAGAATGCTATTCGGGTCTCCCAGAGAGGAATCGAAAAGAGCTATGCTTGGAATATCACGCCTCACTCAAGTGAAAGAAGGAATCTGGAGCTCCAACATCCGTCGCTGTTCCAGAGTCAGGGACACTGTCTCATTTGCCAAGGCACCGAAAATCAAATGGGCTGGACATGTATTGCGATTTGGAGATGACCGCTGGACTAAAGCCGTTACCGACTGGATCCCACGTGATGTCAAAAGATCACGTGGCCGCCCACCTACAAGATGGTCAGACTTCCTTGTAAAGACCCTGAAGGAACGGTTTGAGGCTCTTCATATTCCTGAATCAACCAGATGCCATTGGGCTACATTGGCACGTGATAGAGTCCAATGGAAATGTTACTGGAGCCCACTCGAGCAAATCGATGAATAACTTGGGATTCAAGTGATCAAGTGATCTTTTGAAGAAATGAGCAGAAGTGGTATTACTGAATCATATGGTGTTTCCCATTTTAAGTTTTTGGGAATTTTCAGCTCAGTTTCCATAGAAGAAGTGCCAATTTTCATTCCTTCTAAGAGTGTACTAGCGCTTCCTTTTCCTCTACATTCTGGTCAATTCCTGCTTCTACTTGTTGATGTAAGCCATTATCACTAGAATTAAACGACATTCCACTATGTTTTGTTTGCATTTTCCTAATAGTGATGTATACATGCTTAATGTAATTCTACTCTGCCATCACATAAGATTTAAAGCCATGACATATGGGACAAAATTAATGGAAACTGAGGTGATGATTTTAAGTGAAAGGAAATGAAAGACAGGTGACAGCATCACTGTTATGTGGAATATAAATGATGAAAACAAATGGATAAGCAGAAAAACCAATAGAACAAGCTGTTAGATTTGGTGAAAACTGATCATTATCAAAAGACAATGGGAGAAAGAATAGAAGGAATATATGCAAGGGCCTCTGCTCATTGGATGGGATAGGAACTTTGATAGTAGGTGTGATAAATCACACACATAGGAAGAAATGTTAAGATAATATAATATATATAACAGACCATTAATTTATAAATAAGTATAAATAAATAAATGGCATATATTATATATACACCATTTATAAATACTATAATATGGTAAAGTAATAAAAAATGATTTTAAAAATGAAACTTCTTTTAAATGGCTACTTAGGACCAGAGAAATAGTTCAGTGGGTAAGGTGCTTGTCTTGTTTAACATGGGTTATACCCCAAAACCACCAACACCCAGAACCACACCAGAAGAAAGCCCAGAATGGAGAGCCAGGAGGAATCCCTGAGCACTGCTCAGTGTGGCCCCAAATAAAAACGAAAACATTTGTTACTGGATTCTGAAAAGACAAAAAGTAAAATAAAAAGGGGCAGCTGGGTTCCGAAGTGGCAGTACTCTTAGAGGGTAGGGCACCTGCCTTGCTCAGGGACTACCTGAGTTTGATCCAGGCACTTCATATGGTCCCTGAACACCTCTGGGAGTGATCCCTCATCATGGAACCCTGAGTGAGCCCAAATAGAAAGTAAATAAAGGAAAATAAAAGCTGTTCACATTTTCTTAAATCATTTTCATGTTCAAATTCTACTCAATGTTAAAGAACTGCCATGGAGGTGGGCTGAGGGAAGGGGGAGGGAACCGAGGACATTGGTGGTGAGAGATGGGCACTGGTGGAGGGATGGGTGCTGGAACACTGTATGACCAAAACCCAAATATGAACATCTTTGTAATTGTATATCCCACGTTGGTATAATAAAATACTTATCAGATTCTACTCAATGTTCTTATGCTATTAGAAAATTGCATTACTAATAATTAATAAAGTTTTACATATACATGTTTTGTTTCTTAGGCCACACCCAGAAGTGCTAGCTCTTACTTCTGGCTCTGCATTCAGGGATTCTTCTGATGAGATCAGGGGGACCATATGAGTGACAGGCATCAAATCTGGGTGTGCCTCATGTAAGCAAGTACCCTGCTAAATTTACATTTTTAAAAGAATTAATTTCCATAGTGATATAAAACATAATTGCTAAAATTACATATTTCATTTGGTGTTAGAACTAGGTATATATTCATTATATGAACACTAAACTGAGCATTTAGAAATACAATATGGAAGAGTTAAGATAGAATTTACTATTTCCATTGTTTAATGCTTTGTACAAGTTGCTTAACATAATTAGACCAAAGCTTCTACAAGTTTATGATACAGATAAACTCTGGTCTATTCTAATGGAGGCTTTGAAGATTAAGAACAAAAACAATGTAAATCAATATATTTTAAGCAAGGGAATTTAAAAAAATTTAAAGACTAGTGCTACAACACCATCTTATATTTGCAAAAAAAAAAAACCCACAAACCCTGTTGTCAAAATGACCCATACAAATCTGTGTTCTCTCTGCAGTTAAAGACAATAATGCATAACTCGTACCACACCCTCAGCTTCTACGCTAGACTAATGACATGATGTATACATAGTTTTCTATTGAATTTTTCTTTGGGAAGGGCAAATAATATCCGTTAATGTCATAAACTTGTTGTTTTGAAAATATTTTATTGACATTAGCTTTATTTATTACCATCTTCTACTTACATCAAGAACTGTTCCATTATCTTCTATAATGAGTAAAATTAGATTTAGCACTTTATGAACAAACAATAACGATTTTGAATTAAGCTTATCATACTAGATAATCATACCAGATGGATTGCTACTCACCCATTTGACAACTTCTTTCCCTAAGTGCACTCTAAGAGAGATTATGTGCTTACAGGTTATATTTGTACAGGTGTTTATGTCTTTGGAGGAAAAAATCATAATTCTCTAAGTCACAATGTAAAGGTACACACATAAATTTACACACATAAATTAGTGTACTAATATATCTGCAAAAAGCTTCAAGATTAATTGCAGTGCTTACACTAGAATGTTCTTCATAGCGCTCTCTGACTCTTATAGCCTCTTCTATGATTTTAGCCATAGGTTCCTCTAGTTCATTCAGGAGTAGGGGAATACATTCGTTTTCTTCTCAGAAGCATTATCTTCTCATTGTCAAAATGTTCTCCAATGGAAAGAAGTCTTTTCTGTCAAAAACATTCTAATTGATTAATTGTAGTTATTAATTACCTAAACATTTATGAAATCTCATCTATGCTAGATAATAATATTTGCTAAACAATCAAGGCAATACAAATATAGCATATTTAGGATTAGGCTTAGGGTTAGGGCTAGGGCAAAAAGCTATTAGGAAAAATTTTGATTGTCAATAATAATAGCATTCTTAAAGTATTAGAGGATAATGAATTTAGAGTATATAGTGGAAAATACTTAAATATATGTTAACTTTAAATCTATTACTAAACAAAATTAATGAATGTGAAATTTATAAAATATTAAGGAAAAAGAGCTAGAATATTATGTACATTTTAATATAAATAAATGTATTAATATATATGTTAGGCACATTTCCAAGCCTTTGTGTTTTAATATGTCCAATTTCCTTCAGAAATCATAGTCTATATGTGCTTTAAAAAGGAGCACAGAAACAAATGACCTCAAAAAAGTTTAGCATCATGCTGTTTTACACCTTGAATTTTGTCATAATAATAATTAAAATTGTTTACATATTCTTAGAAACAGGCATTCTAGAAACATGGAAGGAATCGAAACACCAATGCTGGTTGTCAACAGATGTGCTGGTGGTAGATAGAGGTGAAAAATCCATAATGATTTGGCTAGAATCAAGCTTTGGGTTCTGACTGTTTATTTAGAAGTATCATAGTGTATTTTTTTCAGTATTTAATAAAGGAAATCAATTGAAAGACACAAAAAGTAAAGAAAATATCACATCATCACAAAGCAAACTAAAAAGACACTTAGGATTAAGATGGCAGTGCCCTTTTACCAGACTGGCAGAACTTCCCATTAAGCCATAAAATGAGATATGTGTATGGAAGGTCAGTTCTTTATGCATGATCAAACACCACAAGTTCTACACAGAGGGCAACTGTCAGCAGCTAAGGAGGGAAAACTGCTGGCTTGCAAACCAAGTACTGAAAAGATGCCTCATTAAAGGCAAATTTAAAATGCTAACTAAAATGCAAATTAAAGAAAGAACAAATATTGCAACAAAATAGGATTACCTGCTCCAAAAGGTCATGGGCCACTATGGATCGGATTTTATTTTTCAAGAATTCTTCTCTAGCCTAAAAATTATCAAATTTTAAAGGTGATTTTATTTACAGAATCTCAGGAAAGAAAAGAGGTGTTTTATTTGCATTGCTATCACAAGATCCATGGAATACTTTATAATAAAGAGTAACACTCATTACAAATCAAGTATTGTCAATTTTTATGTTTAAAAAATTGAGGCAAATTTATTAATACAAGTTTGGTAAACAACCCAGAATTTCCATTCTATTCCGTTTGTATTTTATAACTCTGCAATTAAAAATTAATCACAAAGAAAAGAAACTAGAGAATGGCCACTTCTTTTGTAAAAAAATACTTTTTGCTTTTTAACATTACTTTCCATAATGAATACATCACATACAACTCAAGTTTTAAGTACATAAAACATAAAATTGGGCTGGATAGATAGTATGGGGATAGGCATTTGTCTTGCATGCAGCCAACCTTAGTTCAGTTCCCAACCACCACCAGGAGAAAAGACTTGGATTTAGGCTAGCCTCCAGATTTTAAAAAATGATGCAAAGCTTTTCAAAGAGGAATAGTGGAATTTCAGAATTGTCTCTAGCATCTCATTACTAAATCCCTTGTCAAGGGTACTAATGCCAACCTAGAACTGAGTATTAAATAGAGGCAAAAAGATACACATGACAACCCTTTAATGTATAATCTGTAATCCATAGTCTGGAGGGAAGGAAAAGAGAAGAGAGAAATGGAAAGAAATAAAGAACCTGCCATGGAGGAGGGCTGGGGGAGGGGGAGGGAACCGGAGACGTTGGTGGTGGGAGATGGGCACTGGTGGTGGGATGGGTGCTGGAACACTGTATGACCAAAACCCAAATATGAACTTTTTAATTGTATATCTTTGTAATTGTAAAAATAAAAAATTAAAAAAAATAAATCCCTCATCATATTCTAAAATCTACATGTCTACACTAGAGACAAAGAATATGAATATAACTCTTCTAGTAGAGCAAGCCATCCTGAAGCTGTTAAAGATAACTCCCTGGAATAGAACAGAAAGGTGACAAAGAAAGCAATAACTTTAATATCATAAAGGAAAAGGTAACCTTTAACTAAGGATGTCACTACATCTAAACCCAATTTATAAGATAGTGATAGGTTTTGATCACTTGAAATAGTTTACTCTTTTATCATGATAACATATATAGTAGTTTTATCTCTGTGAGATATTAATCAATGGGGATCAAATTATTCTTCTTTCTTCTTTCTTTCTTTCTTTCTTTCTTTCATTCATTCTTTCTTTCTTTCTCTTTCTTTCTTTCTTTTCTTTCTCTTTCTTTCTTTCTTTCTGTTTTCTCTCTCTCTTTCTTCCTCCTCCTTCTCCTCCTCTTCCTCTTCCTCTTCTTCCTCCTCCTCCTCTTCCTCTTCCTTCTCCTCTTCCTCCTCCTCCTCCTCCTCCTCTTCCTCTTCTTCCTTTTCCTCCTCCTTCTCCTCCTCCTCCTCCTCCTCCCAGTTCTCCTCCTCCCCCTCCTTCTTCTTTAAAATTCTTCTAGTTAAAGTTGTTCATGTCCGGTTTCAGGCAAATACAATACTCCAACACCCATGCCTCCTCCACCAGTGTGCATTGGAGAGGGACAGGCATAGAACGATTACACTCATTTGTGTTATATTAAAAAAAAAACACAATATGAAACTAATAGCCAAGGACTGAGAAACAAGGGCCAGGGGGATTGGCCCACAGCTGAAAGCCTGCCTTGAAAGGGGAGCCAAGTGAAAAATGCATTGTGCCCATGAGAGCTGCTGAGATGGTCACAGGCTCCCCAGGCACCAAACAGAGAACCAAGATGGCAAAGAATCACTTTCGAGTGACCACAGTGGATCTCCTGAGCACTCCTGGGGGGACCCTCCATCCTCCACAACAACTAAAAAGCCTCTGTATCCTAGAAAAATATACTATGTTCCAAAACAGAGTGCTGTTTTGACCTCTGCCTGAAATGCATCGAAAAAAATGTGCGAGAGCATGTAGGTATACACACTCTTGAATAAAGGGTGGGGTAAGACGTGAAGTTGAGACTACGAAATCTCCTGTTCACAAACATATACCATCTGACATGGTACCAGGGAAAAGGATTGAACGTGATAGATGCTAATAAGGCTGTGTGTTTAAGAAAGCTCAGTTTGATCGCAAAATGGTTTCATTAGTTTGTGTTATCTTAAAATTTATTCATTGGGGGCCGGAGCGATAGTTCAGCGGGTAGGGCGTTTGCCTTGCATGCGGCCGGCCCATGCCGCCCGGGTTCGATTCCCGGCATCCCATATGGTCCCCCCAGCACCGCCAGGAGTAATTCCTGAGTGCAGAGCCAGGAGAAACCCCTGAGCATTGCCGGGTGTGACCCAAAAAGAAAAAAAATTCATTTGTTCTTTAAGTTTCAAATAGTGATTTATGATGAACTCATGTCTATGAACTTAGATAAATTAAAACCGCTAAAATAATTTTAACTTGTGGAGTTAAAAGTAAACTGTAGGCAATACCTGAAAATTTTAAACAGACCAGATACCTGGCGCTGCAAATATTAAAAGTTACACTTTTCTGGAAAAGAAAACATCATGAGCTCATTATGAAAAGTATACATGGACAAAACCAATTCAAGTCGTTACCAAAAGGACAAACGTGGGCTATCGACAGGAAAATATCAGGGTCTCTGGAACCAGGCTCTGTTTTCTAACAACCCCCAGGTTCTTGAGACCCCCAGGAGAAGACTACAGGATAAAAACCATCTACACTGTCTGGAAAGCTGATTTCATACCTAAAGCAAACACAAAAGCGGAGCGGGTTCGCACTCCGATGTCTGAAGGACTTGCTCCCGACTCCAAGACGCGTTCCTGAGCCGTAAGATTGCCCCACATAGGCCTGGCAAAGTAACCAGAGGCCGACAGAGCCCTAGAAGAACTACAGAATCACTAGGACTTTGGGAACACGCTGAGGCACGCTCACGACACGTTGAGACGCATGTGGAGCGCTGATAACCAAGAGATCTTCCACCAGAGTGGCAACAGCTTACAGAGGAAATACAGCAGGAATCAACAGGATTCTGCGAAGGGCTAGGCCATACACCATCTAGACTTTGTGGGTAGAAAGTATGCCATACTAGCCCATTCCTGGTTTGGGTAGAAAAAAATAAGATACTCTCCAATCACTAGGAGAGTTTGATCAAAGCCAAGGAAAGGGATGAAACACTGGTTCAGATTCTGGGACTTGCTTAAATAACCTTTGACCTGCGGTCTGGCTTTAGCAGTCAGAAACCAGAAGGTGGCAGCAGAGAGCTATCGTGCTAGAATAGACTCTCCTACCTGCCGAGTAGCAGATGAATTGCTCTTCTGTGCCTCCAAATCCCTTTCAGAGAGAACAGGGATGCCGACACTGCAGAGGAGCATATCTGAGCTCAGAGTAAAGGAGGGAGTGCTCTTTTACCTTCCAGCGCCAGAGGAGAGTTGGAGAATTTACACAAAGCCAGCCCAGACTGTCAGGAATTGGAAATGTACAGATTAGGGGTTCAGGAGAGAGCTCCAGAGCATTGACTGGCGGGCACAGGGCTCTGATTTTGATGGCTGTCATCACATACCCGAGCACAGCACCGAGGGGTGCAGCCCCAGTGGCCCATCAGTGAGTGTCAACCCCCTGTGCAGCCCCACGTGACCATGTCCCCTGAGCACTGAATGGGAGCCCTCCCCACAAAAGGAAAAGTTAAAAACTGAGTTAAAATTGTGAAGCAAAAGGTGGGAGCCAGGCAGATTAACCCTGGGCCAGGTCAGCTCTGGCTGTGCATTGCTTGGCTGCATTCTATTGTTCAGAGCTCCCAGCGGACAGACTGTCTTCGTTCTATCCAAAATTAATGCAAGCATGATACTCAGTGTTTGTTTCATCACCAGGTGGGGTCTGGGGCCACAATCGGAGGTGGTCGGGACTGACTGTGGTCGCGATGAGGGAGCACTCCCTGCATGCTCTGAGCACTGTATCTGCAGTGACAGGGACTGAAGCCCGCCCATACAAGGCCCCTTATTTAATTTTTTGAAGGTATTGAAAAAAATTTACCTGACTACAAACGCAGAGAAAGATATGATAACTTGCTGGTATATCCCTTCTTAAGTCTACGAATTACTTATTTTTCATAGTTAAATTATTAAGACCCATACAGCCTCTAAAAATGGCAAAAAGCCTACTATTTTGACAAAATAAAAATAAAATGAATTTATGATAGGTATTTAATTTGCATAATCAGACTACTAGTCTGTTACTGAAAAATTATGCATTTAAAATCTACACTTTTTCCTTTTGTATTTACTAGGTATTCATGCCTCCCATAAACATTTATGAAGGACCGACTTTAAGCATTTTCTCTATTGGGATGCAGCAGTACACAAAACAGATCATAAATCTTGCCCATTGTAAGCACATTTTCAGTGGCTAATGGGTAATTAATTATAAACATATTTAAATGTACTCCTGGCAGCCTTTGTTCATCTTTGGTACAGTGTTATGTGCTTAATAGTTATATTTTTATAAATTATATTAGGGACCTTAGATGATTAATTCCTTTAAAGTACTTTACATATATTAATATTAATTTGAGAAAGATTCTACTCACTTATATTGAGTTGGATGTTTCCAACAGATTATTGGAGTTCTGCATTAGTATACCTTTGTCATTATCAACTGTTACACTTCACATATGTAACATGCTTTTCCCACAAGTGTGTTGTCAGTAAAACATGTCTATAAAAGAATTCATGTGGCATTCATAATAAGCATTCAATAAATAAAGTGTTACCTCCGGTGCATTGTTTAGAATCTACATATTTATCAGGAGAAAAATTCAAGAGTTGAATGTATAATTCAGTTATTAAAGCAAACTTTACTATAAACAGTAAATTTAGCTCATTCTATGGAGTATTCTTCATGTTGCTTCTAAGATTTTAAATAACGTATTATATGTCATTCTCCAAGTTAAATGCTTTAAATACAATATTATTTATTTGTCACTATATTTATTATAATAGGGAGGTATTATTACACTGAACATTCTAATCATTTTCAAAGGAAGTAACTGACAGATTTAAATAAAAAATATATTACTCTAAAATTACATTCTTTCAACAAAATCACATATGACTTGGATAAGAGGGAAGAGAGCAAGGATAAGTGCAGGTGGTGAGGCCTTGCCCTGCATGCGCCAACCCTGGTCAGACCCTAACACCATGTGGCACTCCTGAGCACTGCAGGTGGTAAGGCCTAGCCCTGCATGCGCCAATGCTGGTCAGACCCTAACACCACGCGGCACTCCTGAGCACTGCAGGTGGTAAGGCCTCGCCCTGCATGCGCCAACCCTGGCCAGACCCTAACACCACGCGGCACTCCTGAGCACTGCTGGGTTCACTCATGAGCACAGCTCCAATAATGGTCCCTGAACACCACCGAGTGTGGCCAAAGTTCCTGACCAGCCCCCAGCAAAATAATTTGAAAATGAAAAAGAAGGGGCAACAAAAACAGAAATATAAGTGGAAATACTTATGAGCTAATTTATAACCTCTTCTCTGGCAAACAATGCTCTTTAAGTCAGAAGAATGGAAAAGAAAATTATGTTCCAGACAGTATACTAAGTCAGTTTATTTCTCCCTCGCATATTTTGTATCACCCAGATCCATGAGTATTCCGTGTATGTGTCATATATTTCAGGTTTATTGGTCTCTGAAGAACACGACACACTATTACTCTTTTATTTGTGCCTTTACCAAACAGAATGTGTTTACCATAATATGAATGCTTCTTTCAATTTGCCAAATACTCGGCCTCTGAATAAAGTAGAGAAGACTCTTGGTAAATTCATTTCTGCCTCAAGAAATCAGAAATTTCTGATTTAGACACTTAGGAAGACCTAACTTAACTACTTACATGAATTCAATAAACCTACAGCTACATAGAAAAATTTTACCTGGAAGAAATTGTGAAAGCCAGAGAAGTAGAATCTCTACACCAAGGATACGAGGGCTGCACTGAGACTGAGAGCAGGTGAAGTAGTGAAGGTTTCTCCAGGGAAGGAACCCCACCCTGGGCTTACAGAGATTCAGATTCTGGAGGACCCTGAGCTATGAAAGCTGGGGAGCAGAGAGGAGGAGAGGAGAGGAGAGAGGAGAGGAGAGGAGAGGAGAGGGAGAGGAGAGGAGAGGAGAGGAGAGGAGAGGAGAGGAGGAGAGGAGAGGAGAGGAGAGGAGGAGAGGAGGGGAGGGAGGGGGAGGGGAGGGGAGGGGGGGAGGGGGAGAGGAGGAGGAGAGGAGAGGAGAGGAGAGAGAGGAGAGGAGAGGAGAGGAGAGGAGAGGAGAGCAGAGGAGAGGAGAGGAGAGGAGAGGAGAGAGCAGAGAGGAGAGGAGAGGAGAGGAGGAGAGAGGGAGAGGAGAGGAGAGGAGAGGGAGAGCAAGAGGAGAGGAGAGCAGAGGAGAGCAGAGGAGAGCAGAGGAGAGGAGGAGAGAGGAGAGGAGAGGAGAGGAGAGGAGAGGAGAGGAGAGGAGAGGAGAGGAGAGGAGAGGAGAGGAGAGGGAGGGAGGGGGAGGAGAGGGAGGAGAGGAGAGGAGAGGAGAGGAGAGGAGAGGAGAGGAGAGGAGAGGGGAGGGGAGGGGAGGGGAAGGGAGGGAAGAAGAGGAGAGAAGAGAGGAGAGGAGAGAGAGAGGAAAGGAGAGAGAGGGAGAGAGAGGAGAGGGGAGGGGAGAGGAGGGGAGGGGAGGAGAGGAGAGGAGAGGAGAGGAGAGGAGAGGAGAGGAGAGGAGAGGAGAGGAGAGGAGAGGAGGAGAGGAGAGGGAGAGGAGAGGAGAGGAGAGGAGAGGAGAGGAGAGGAGAGGAGAAGTGGGAAGGACCCAGAGGGGCGCAGGGCCTTTCCTGGCACTTCCTTCTTTACATGGAAGATACTTGGGTCAGTGAAAATTCTCTGCACAATGCCCCAATAATGGATACATACCGTTATCATTATGCGATCAAAGAATGCCTGACCCCAAGAGCTAATCATAACGAACTATGGACTCCAGATGACTCGGATGTGCAAAACACGGTTCATCAACAGTGAAAATATGCGACTTTGGGGGAATGCTGACGGTCGGATGGACTTCAAACGATGGGGCAGATGGCACATGAAAAACCTAAGAAACGTTCCATTTCTTTTGAGCTTAACATTACATGAAAAATAGTGTCAGTCTTAAATTTTACGTTAAAATTTGTTAAATAAAGGGTCGGAGTAATAGTCCAGTAGGCAGGGCGTTTGCCTTACATGTGGCCGACCCGGTTTGATCTCCGGTATCCCATATGGTCCCTGAGCACCGCCAGGATAATTCCTGAGTGCAGAGCCAGGAGTTACCTCTGAGCATCGCTGGGTGGATACAAAAAGAAAAAATAATTGTTAAATAAAAGTGTCACTGCTTTATAGGTATATGAATTTTGGTGTGTAACTTTATGCCTCAGGTACAAGTCCTTTATCACACCAGTTTTAATGCCACCCATAGAATAAAATTGACTTACTCTACCCCATCCAACCATGCCTGCTCTATTTTTTTTCTGATAATCACCTAAACTTTGGGTCTGAATTATTTTTGTGGTGTTTCATTACTTAGATGTCATTAGTACATTGTATGCTAGTTAGAAAGATTTAGTTTCATATAAGGAGATGGCATTCTGTAATTTCAATTCATGTTTGGACTCAACTTCTAACATAAGTACCTCAAGTTCTATCTATGTTGTTAAAAGGTAATTGTTTTTCCTTTAAAATAGCTTAGTCGTGTAGTATTTCATTAATGAAATAATCTATAACACCTACAGCTAGTCATCCTCTGATGGACATTCGAGTTGTTTCCATGTCTTGGTTGTTGTGAATAAAACTGTTATCAACAGAAGGGCGGATGTAGCTTTTTGAAATATTTTTTCATTTATTGGATAAATAGCTAAAGTGATATCCTTGATCACCTGATCTTTTTATTATATATATAATTAATATTGATCCTTTATCAGACATATGGTATAAAAAATTTCTTCTTGTTAGGCTGTTTTTTTGCTTTAGGTGGTTTTTTTTCCAGTGTCAAAAAGTCTTTTAGTTTGATGTAGTAACATTTTTTAATCATTGCTGTCAGAGATGAAGCCACAAAAATGTCTCTAAAGTACATTACAAATAATTTTCCTTTATATTTTATTCAGGTTGTATAGTAAGTTTTCCATCCATTATGATTTATTGAATATCTGGAAATTTAGTCTTATTTACTTTACTTGTGTGTGGCTGACCAGATTTTCCAATAGTATTTGTGTAAAGACTTTCCTTTCTCCATTTTATATAACTTTGTTCCTTTCCTGCTAATTAACTCTCTGTAAGAGTGATTCAGAGAGTTAATCTGGGCTCTCAATTCTGTTCCATTGAGTGCGTGCATCACTCCGACATCACAGTTTTCATTTCCACTGCTTTATTTCAAGGTATGATTTCAACCAAGAAAGGTAAGTCCTCCGGTTTTCATCTCTTTCTCAACACTGCTTTGGCTCTTCAGGGCTTTTGTAACTATCGACAATTTTTAAAATAGTTTGCCCTATATTGTTTTAAAATGCTGCTGGTGTTTTTATAGGGCTTGTATAAAATTTTTACATTGCTTTAGGTAAAATGATCATTTTAACAACGATTATTCTTTCAATACTTGAATGTCATTTTTCTACGCTTTATAGTCATCTTTTATGAACAACGTTCTATAGTTTTCAGATCAGAGTGCCTTAACTTCTTTTGATACAATATGCAAATATGTTATCATTTTGATGTAATTGTAGATAAGATTAATTCCTAAATTTCCCTTTCCTCCAATTAATTTGCACAAAGCTATGATCAGGCCTCGTTAGTATGGGACAAGGTTCTGCCTGGTACTCGGCTGGCCCTGGCTGGATACCCTGCAGCAGAGAGGGCTCCCCAAGCATAACAAATGTTGGTATATTGATCTTGTATCCTGACACTTTCCTTTATGCATTTATCATTTTAACCCACTTTTAATTGCCATCCCTATGGGTCTTTAGGCTTACTATCATCCTATCTGCAAGTAACAATAGTATTACTCATTTCCCAATTGAAATCATAAAATGCATTTTTAGGGAGGCCAGAATGGTATTACACTGAACACTAAGAAAAAGAAAAAATATGGGAAAACCACAAATTTCTGTGAACAAACAATGCTGAATAACTATAGGGTCAATGAGGAAATCAGTAGTGAAATAAAATACTACTAGAGATAAGAGAAAACAAGAACATGGAGACATCAGACTGATGAGCTAACGCAAAAATACTAAGGGAATTTAAGTAATATAAGCAGGCCACTCTCAGCAAGCAAGATGACTTACAAATAAAACAACCTAAACTCTAGCCTAAAAATAACTTTAGGAGGCCAATGCTTTACCCATTATGTGACTGGGGCTTCTAAAATAACTTTACAAAGAAGAAAAAGTAAAACCAAAAGTAAAGAAAAAGAAATCATAAGAATTACGAGGCGCCAATGAGATAAGCCGGTGGATAATGGCATTTATGTTTTCCGAGTCTGATTCCTGTCATCTCACATGGTTCCCTGAGCCCTAACAGAGAGATCCCTAAGCACAGAGCCAGGAGTAATTCTTGTGTGTGTGAAGTATGGTCCCAAAATTTAAAAAAAATTAAAAATAATAAGTTAAATTGAAAACTAATAAAATAGAAATCAACAGGCAATACAAATCATCAGTGCAACCAAAAGATAATTGTTTTTTAAATTTTCGTCTTGCATAATTGTTATGGTTATGCTGAAAAGTGATGTGAATGTACAACCTTATCTTTTCCAGACATTAAGAGAAAAGTTTTCAGATTTTCACCATGGAGTAGGATATTAGGTAGAATGTTAGTTGTGTCGGGCCGGAGCAATAGTCTAGCAGGGGCGTTTGCCTTGCACGTGGCCAGCCCATGACAGCCCGGATTCGATCCCCGGCATCCCATATGGTCCCCTGAGCTCCACCAGGAGTAATTCCTGAGTGCTGAGCCAGGAGTAACCCCTGAGCATTGCCAGGTGGACCCAAAAAAGCAAAAAAAAAAAAAAAGAATGTTAGTTGTGGGTGTTGACATACATGACCTTTTAATTTATTAATTTTTGCAGTTCTAGTATAGAACACAGGATCAAACAAATGCAAGACAAATGAGTAACATCCTATATATATATATATATATATATATATATATTATGTCTACACATAAATATTACGTATACACATTCACACATATGTCTAGAAAATGCACCTACCTTGGGATGTACATAATAAAGTATAAACATATCATTTATTGGAGAGTGGTTGCTTCGTTTCAGAAGAATAAGCATTATGATTGAGATAACAATATAATTTTTTAAAAAAAATCATTTAAGGAAAAGGTAAGAAACTGTTGTCAAATGGTAAATTTGTACCAGCACAGAAAAAAACTTCTATACTGAAAATGGACATAATAGTCATGGAAACCACAAAATGAAAATCCATAACAGAAATATTTAGAATAACAAATAAGAGGTAGTACAGCAGATAGAGGGCTTGCGTTGGATACAGCTGCACCCTGGTCAATCCCTGGCACACCATTTGGTCCCCTGATTCCAACCAGAAATTATCTCTTAGTGCAGAGCCAGGAGTAAACCCTGAGCACAAAGGAGTGTGACCGAAACACAAATAAATAAATCTTTTTGAAATGAATAAGCTGAAAGAATTACCATGAAAAGCCATTTGAATGAAAGGATTGATAAAAAAGAAAAAAATAGAAAACAAAAAGATTAAGTGCTGCTAATTAAGTCATCAATAACCATTAATATATAATTAATAATAAATAAATAATAATCATCCTAAATGAAAATAGACTGAACTTTTCTATCAAAAAAATGAAAGTGGCAGAATGGATCTAAAAGCAGACCCATCTACGTTATGTTTTAAGAAATATATTTCCTTTCTAACAGATAAATACAGATAGTACTGAAAGGCTGAATAACCTATACTAAGCCAACAACCACCAGGATTCACCACCAGGATCTCACTATTCTACAAAGAAGTATCAACAATGTCAAAAGAGGGTTCAGCAGTGTGATACCATTTCACCAAAACTCTTTAGCGCCACCCTTGAGAACATCATGCGACAATTAGAAAGGGAAGGAATGGGAGTGAAGACAGATGGTCGGCAACTACACCACCTCCGCTTTGCTGATGACATCATTCTAATAACACCAAACATTAGCCAAGCAGCACAAATGCTGGCTGACTTTGACCGAGTATGTGGAAAGATAGGTCTATAGCTGAATCTCAGCAAAACTATGTTCATGAAAAATGAACTAGTTCCAGAGGCCCAATTCATTCTCAATGGTACAAACATCTCTGAATGCAGCAGTTATGTGTACCTAGGTCAAGAAGTCAACATGATGAACGACCTAAAACCTGAGCTGTGCAGGAGGAAGAGAGCGGCATGGAATGCCTTCAAAGGCATCAAAGAAATAGCAAAAAGACAAAGACAAAGGGCACATCTCTTCAACTCCACCGTTCTCCCTGCATTAACATACTCTTCAGAGACCTGGGCCCTAGGAAAGCAGGATGAGAATGCTATTCGGGTCTCCCAGAGAGAAATTGAAAGAGTTAGGCTTGGAATATCGCACCTCTCTCAAGTGAGAGAAGGAATCCCGGAGCTCCGACCTCTATCACTGTTCCAGCATCAGGGACGCTGTCTCGTTTACCAAGGCATAGAAAATCAGATGGGCTGGACATGTAATGTGATTTGGAGATGACTGCTAGACTAGAGCCGTTACTGACTGGATCCCATGGGATATCAAAAGATCATGTGGCCGCCCACCTACAAGATGGCCAGACTTCTTCGTCAAAACCCTGAATGAATGGTTTGAGGCTCTTTGTATTTCTGAAGCAACCAGATGCCATTGGGCTACACTGGCACGTGATAGGGTCAAATGGAAATGTTACTGGAGCCCGCCTCGAGCAAATCAACGAATAATGGGATATCAAGTGATCAAGCCAACAACACAGAGAAAATAGCAGAAACTGCTATACTGAACAGATAAATTAGATATTCAAAGATAAAAGACAAATACTAAATAATAATCAAGGATAAATCCATCAATATTCCACTGTATTTACACACAAATTCAGAACACCTAAATATATATTAGTAAACATTAACAGACTTAGAGACATATGTGTCACCCTTAGTTCCATACAGCACTTCTTAAACAATTCATGTACAGCACATTTTGTGGAGGTGAAACCAATTAATTATTTTTCTAAGAAAATGTTTAGTTTTCTCCACAGATTTGAATAATAATTTTGCATGGCTGAGTATCCTTGGTTGATAGTTTATAATTTTTCAGTACTGAAAATATAATTCCATTCTTTTTTGTCAGCCTTCTGCCGCCCTCGGGTGATAACTTGACCAGATGCCACATTAAAAAAATTTTCCACTACCAGCATTTGTATTCTTTTTTTTTGAAATTAAACAATGGATTGTCTTGCTGTACGGATTTTCACTTTTAAAATGCTCCATAAACTTCCTGGACAAATATGGTTAGATATTTCCTTATACTTAGAAATTTTTCAATGATTATTTAAGTAAGCTCCCTTCTCTCTCTTCACTTTCTGAATACCCATAATCCCTATGGTTGCTCTTTCAATGAAGTCTAATAGTTCTCATAGAAGAATATTTCAGTGTGAGCTAAACAAGATAGTTCTATAGAAATTTATTTAGAAAGATATGAAGGAGAGAGAGAGAGAAATACATGTACAAGAGAGAACACAGGCTTTCTGAGAATAAAAATAAGAAAGCAATAACTCAGATATAAGCAAGTGAGATATGTGTTCAAGGAAGAAGGAGCTTAAAGAGCAAGCCTTCTCACAAATTTTTTATCCAATGTTACTACACACTAGCAAATCTTTGCTTCTCCTTGCAACATTGTACATTGATAGTGTGCATTTCCCACATTTTCCTTTGTAAAAGTTTGTCTGCCTACTAAATCTACCAACTGTTGTTTCTACAACTTATTCCTTGTTCCTGAAATCTAAAATCATGATTTATTATTACTATCACTATTGCTGTTGTTTCATCACATCAATCACTTACTTTGACCAAGAACCCATCTGTTCCTCTTTTGATATCCTGGACCGGTCTTGCTGTGATCAGGATTTTCTAACTTCATTGATTTTTATTTTGCAAAAGGTCTTGTAGGCCTTTCAGTACTATATTTGTGAATGTGATCTCTGTAGTTTTGTCATTTTCTCTTAGCATTTCCACCTTGCTGCTATTTTAAAAATAGATTCCTGGTGAAGATTTATGTCCACACATCTGGGTTAGCTTCTTTTGTTTTCCCAATAGGTGGCAGTATGACTTTAGTTTTGCATTTCTCTTTTGTTTACTCTTTGAGGGATGGGAAGCAAAAGGAATATAGGAAAGTTGGGTTTCTCCTTTGTTTATCATGGATGGGAAGAGGTAGAAAAATTGACAACCTGAATCAGTCTTGTCTGAAAATAAATAGGGTCAACTCAGAGGAGAGATCCATATCTCTTATTCAGCCTTTTGATAAAACCAGGCATAAAGTTTGGGGCCTACTTTCCTGATTCCTGCTATGGGTTCAATTTCACATCCCTGAGTGGAAGGAGTGGGGTTTCCGTTATCCACAGACTCCCTGGAACCCAGAATTTTATCCTAGCCCTGTTACCTGCAAGCATTCAGCAGCACTCCAAAGCCATCAAGATGGAAGTCATGGGTTTCAGGAGTTACATGCCCACGTAGTTACTACCTTCCCTGGTGGGGTCTCCTGAAGCAATAACCATCACTGTAGCCCTTGTGCCCTTCATCTCTCCTCATCCTCAACTCTATGATCCACCACTCACAAACTGAGAAGATAAACAGAAGCCTGAATTACTCAGGCAAACCAGACAATCGCAGGTCAGACTAACAAATGCTTTCTGCTTGGACTTTAAGGGAGATGACTGTAACAGCCTACTCAACCATGTTCATGACGCCATTATACCAAAAACTGGTTCTCAAACATGATTTTCAAAATGCTTAATTGGAAGTTTTGAGCATGACTGAATCATTATTGTTCAGAGTATAAGGTTGAGTCATCTATTACCAAGAACAGTGTCAGAACACCTTGTTCCCAAACTGCAGCTATCTGAAATAAAGTCTAAGTTGGACAAACCAATTCAGTCCAAAATGAGTTCTATTTATTCGTAACAACTGCATAGAGTTACGGACACTAAATTAGCTGACGCATGGGAGAAATGCAGCAGATTGATTGTTGCAAAAAAAATTACCCTTCTTTTTTCATTTTTACTCTTTCTTCCATCTAAGGTTTCACATATTTCTAGCACAATGATTAGAACCAGAGAGAGCCCTAATTTACACCAAAATTCCAGTATTTTTAAAGAAAAACTTTAAATTTCTTCAAATTACACAGACTTCTAATAAAGTGTTGAAAAATGTCTGATACATGATGAAAGCCTTCAATTTTATGTTATAGTGCCACTTCGAGGCAAAATATAATTTTTCTGTTCTTTCCATCAATATTATAATCAAATATATTACTCCTTTATTATCTTCCTTCACTGTTGGCTAATTTAATTCTTATGTTAAATAATCACAATTTTTTCTATATAGTCAGCCATTGATATTGAAGTCATATAAAAGTTAGAACCAGTCGTTAATAACAGCTGATAAATATCTCGATAGTTTAAGATTTCTTCTACTTCAAGAATGCCTACTGAACATTCAAAAGATACACTAATATAAAAGAATATAATTGAGAAATTCTTCAAATCATTATTTCTGAGAATGATCTAAGAACCATCAACTGCTAAATTTATAAAATGGATTAATGACTACTATCAGGCCAGAATAAATAGATATAAAAAGTTGTCCACCAGAAAACCATAACACCCAGACTCAAAGAAACTACACAGATATTTACTCAGAAGTAGTGAAATACAGCAGAGTAATTACCAACGCAAAATCAGCAGTCTGAATTTCTGCACACTCAACATTTGCTTTTAATTTCTTTTAATTCTGACAGATACACATGGTACATATCCGAAAATACTTAGTTTTCCTACATATACCATTCTTGCAGCTCAGAGATTTGATGGGCTGAACTATAAGATTATTTTCTCAGTGAAGTAACTTTTTCGGTGACTGCTGATACAGTTATTATTCAGCAGCTTAGGAAGGAAAGTGAACTGGTTAATACTTTTTGATTTTGCTTGAGTAAAGCAGGGGGGTGCTTTGTTTTGTGTAGCCAATGCAAGTATACTGTAGTCATATTTAATTTACATTTTCTTACAAATTGAACATTTTTTGTTTCTTTTTGTTTGTTCGTTTATTTGTTTTTCAGCAGCCAAAGCCAGTAATGCTCAAGCCTTATTCCTCGCTCTGTGCTTAGGATCACAGATTCCTGTGGTGAAGGACAGGGAACCATATGTAGTTCAGGGAAAGAGCCTTGTTCTCCTACGTGCAAGACAAGAGCCCGTACTCTATCTCCACCCAATATAAATAATTTAGAAATTTTAATTTAGAAATACTCTTCTAACTTGGCATCTAAGAGTAGGGAAATTACATGTGAAAAATAATTAGAATTATATTATGACAATTAGAATGGGAAGGAATGGGAGTGAAGATAGACGGTCAGCAACTACACCACCTCTTCGCTGATGACATCGTTCTAATAACACCAAACATTAGCCAAGCAGCACAAATGCTGGCTGATTTTGACCAAGAATGTGGAAAGATAGGTCTACAGCTGAATCTCAACAAAACTATGTTCATGAAAAATGAATCAGTTCCATAGGCCCCATTCACTCTCAATGGGGGAGTGAACAAACATCTCTAAATGCAGCAGTTATGTGTACCTAGGTCGAGAAGTCAACATGATGAACGACTTAAAACCTGAGCTGCACAGGAGGAAGAGAGCAGCATGGAATGCCTTCAAAAACATCGAAGAAATAACTAAAAGACAAAAGAACCTCCGGTTCGGGGTACAATTCTTCAACTCCACCATTCTCCTTGCATTAACATACGCCTCAGAAACCTGGGCCCTACGAAAGCAGGATGAGAATGCTATTCTGGTCTCCCAGAGAGGAATCGAAAGAGCTATGCTAGGAATATCACACCTCACTCAAGTGAAAGAAGGAATCTGGAGCTCCCACCTCCGTCGCTGTTCCTGAGTCAGGGACACTGTCTCGTTTGCCAAGGCATCTAAAATCAGATGGGCTGGACATATAATGCGATTTGGAGACGACCACTGGACTAGCGGCATTACCGACTGGATCCCACAGGATGTCAAAAGATCACGTGGCCGCCCACCTACAAGAGGGTCAGACTTCTTCATCAAGACCCTGAATGAACGGTCTGAGGCTCTTCGTATTCCTAAAGCAACCAGATGCCATTGGGCTACGCTGACACTTGATAAGGTCAAATAGGAAATGTTACTGGTGCCCACTGGAGCAAATCAATGAATAACGGGATTTCAAGTGATCAAGTGATATTATGACAACAATAGGAAAATATATAGATGATAGTGAGGGTTTCTTATCATTTTAAAAAAACTAAACTAAGTGGACAAATTATTTGTTTTGTCGTTGTCGAGAGTCTGTAATGTACAATACTGTTGATGGTTTCCCATGCATGGAAACATTTTTTTAACAGTATTGAAAATTACAGACTCTAAACAACACCCACCTCCCTCTCTCAAAAACCCCAAAGACCTTCCTTTTCAAACCCTATTTCCACCACCAACTCATTTGTGTGGATCAGTTTTCCCATTATGTTGTCTTCAGTAAAGTGACCTGTTTGTGGATGATTTTGTTTGCTTGTTTGTTTTATTGTTTTTGTTCTGGGGCCACACCTGACTGCGTTCAGAGGTTATTCCTGGCTCTGCATTCAGGAAATATTCCTGTCGGTGCTCTGGAGACCATATAGGATGTCAGGAATCAAACCCAAGTTGGCTGAGTTCAATGCAAATGCAATACCAGATGAACTATCTCTCTGGACCCAGAGAATATTTTCATTGATATTATCAACATCAACAACAACATAACTGCTGGCCATATCAAGTTTTGACAATTATAAATATATCATTATTTTTATACCTGACAGTACATATTCATTTATATATCTCATGTTTCAAAAAAAGAATTTTAGGTTAATTGTCCTAATCATAAATTTTATCTTAGTTTGACATATATTATAAATTATGTAGCAAGCCATCACTGTATCACTGCTTCACTGTCTTTCCGTTCATCATTGATTTGCTTGTGCGGGCACCAGTAACATCTCCATATGTCCTGTCTCATGCTAGTAGAGCCCAAGGGCATCTGCTTGCTCCAGGAACATAAAAGCCTCAAACCATTATATCAGGTCATGGGAATGAGGTCTATAATTGTTATTGGTATTTTGCATATCAAATACGACACGGGTAGCTTGCCAGGCTCTGCCGTGCGGGTGGCGTACTCTTGTAGTCACCTCTAAGTTCAGCATTTATTGATGAACCGCGTGGCCACAAAACAGCCGCGCGAGCAGGACTGTGATAGGCTCCTCTGCTGGGTCGAGTTCTGACGACAGGGAAGTCCAGATGTGGAAAATGGTGGCCTCATGGAGTGGGGGTTCGTCTGGCTTGTTGCGAGGCTCTGCTGGGCTGGCAGGCCAGGGCTAGAACTCGCCATACCTCCCAGGTGCCTCGTGAGCGGCTGGGCACAGGGAGAGCCGGTAGCAGCTCTGCCCCATCCCCATGTCTGTGAGTCTCTCACAAATCATTTTAAGTGACATAAAAATAAACATAGTTATGTCTATGAGGGAGCACAATTTAATGAAGGTTTCTTTGCCTCAGGAAGCAGGTATAGTGGAACTGCTGCTCTCAGAGACCTGAAATAGTGATGTGCGCCCTTTCCCTCACTGGGCTAGAGGGAGCATAGAAGGGACGATAGAGAGATGAGATGATTTATGAACCAGTACATTTTACACAGTCCAAATGAAGACTATGGAAACATAAGATGATGATATTAAAAAAAAAATACGACTCTCCACCTTTAAAGAAGCCTGAATTCTCTCTTGAGCCCATTTCTCTCTTTTTCTCTCCCTCCTACCCATCCCAAAACCTCGATAATAGAGCCTGTTCTTATCTTGTCTTCCCATTGTTCGTCAATTTGCTTGAGTGGGTGCCAGCAACGTCTCCATTCCTTGGGAATGAGGTCCATTATTGTTACTGTTTTGGGCATATCAAATACACCATGGGTAGCTTGCCAGGTTCTGCCATAGCTCTGGGTTCACCCCAGGGGGCCCAGTCTTTTTCTATGTCAGACCATCAACCATCCATCCAGGGCCCCCAGGGCAGAGCCCTGGGTGTAGACAGGCCTGTCTCCTGTCTGCCACCTGCTGACGCAGCCGGGCACTGCCACCACACCTGCAACACCTCGAGGGGCAGAGATAGCACAGTGGGTAGGGCATTTGCCTTGCACATGGCTGACCTGGGTTCGATTCTTGGCATTCCACATGGTCCCACGAGCACCACCAGGAGTAATTCCTGAGCAAAGAGCCAGGAGTAACCCCTGAGCATTGCTGGGTGTGACACCCTATATCACGATCACGATCTTCCCGTTGATCATCTATTTGCTAGAGCGGGCACCAGTAATAGCTCCATATGTCCAGTCTCATGCCAGTAGAGCCAGGGGCATCGGCTTGCTACAGGAACATAAAGAGCCTCAAACCATTGTATTAGGCAATGGGAATAACCTAATATAATTGTTACTGGAATTTGGCATATCATATACAACACGAGAAGCTTGCCAGGCTTGCCGAGCGGGAGGCAAACTCTTTTAAACACCTCCAAATAAAGCATTTATTGATGAACCGCGAGCCGGGCTGTGATGGGCTGGCCTGCTGGGTAAAGTTCTGACGAGAGGGAAGTCCAAAAGTGGAAAATGGCGGCGCCGTGGAGTGAGGGTGGTGGTCTGGCTTGTTGTGAGGCTCTGCCGAGGTGGTGGGCCAGGGCTAGAACCCGCCATGCCTCCCGACTGCCTCATGAACGACTGTGCACAGGGAGAGCAAGGAACAGCTCTGCCCCATGTGTGAGAGTCTCTGGACCAGCATACCTGGGCGGGATTGAGGAAAAAGCTGCTGCAGGGTGGGTGTCGGTGATCCAGGCTGTGATGGGCTGGTCTGCTGGGTGGAGTTCTAAGGGAGAGGGAAGTCCAAAAGTGGAAAATGGCGGCGCCCGTGGAGTAAAGAGGGGTGGTCTGGCTTGTTGTGAGGCTCTGCCGAGGTGGTGGGCCAGGGCGAGAACCCCAGCCCCGCCATGCCTCCCGACTGCCTCATGAACGTCTGTGCACGGGGAGAGCAAGGAACAGCGCTGCCCCATGTGTGAGAGTCTCATATTGCTCAAATGACTCACTGTACTCCTATATATATATATATATATATATATATATATATATATATATAGAGAGAGAGAGAGAGAGAGAGAGAGAGAGAAAGAGAGAGAGACATATCCTAAATTCAAACACCATGAAAGTTTTCTATGAAGATGGATGAGGAATTAGACACAGGAGATAGTCTGTATTTTGCAGATATAATCATATCTTTTTCTAAACTCAAAATATGGGAGAAGCATATTTTGGGAAGGTCAAAATAGCTCTTTAGAGTATCTCTGGTATTTTGTGAAATGGAGTTATTTTTGCAAGTCTGGAGTTTAGAGCAGAGAGTGAGTGGTTAGTGATCACAACTCTCACAAGAATGAGATGAGATCGGTAAGGAGCATCACAGTCTTTTACTTATAAATGCTCCAGAATCCAATAACTTGCAAGGCCTGGTATTTTACTTCCACATATTGCACTGGGTTAAAGGTCACTGCCCTACCATAAGCATAACCTGACATATGTAGAATGAGACTAAATCAAAGCCTCTCTTTCCTGGTAATTAAGACTATTCATTGTTAGTAATAGTGAAAGGAATTAACTATTTATGTGATATCTTGAAGGATAATTACCCTTTACCCCTATGAACTCAGTAATACAAACCTTGAATTTTCTTCTTACTTCAACTATTTTCTCTTCTAAGTCTTCAAATTCACATCTGGTTAGGTGGTAAAGAGCACTGATCTGATAAGCTTTCCTGTGTAAATGTTTATGCAGTTGATCATTTTTTAAGATCATTTTTAACATAACATGGATTTCAGACTCAATTTCTGACTTTGTCTTTGAACTATAAAAATAAAGTAGAAAATGTTATAATTATTCTAAAAAAGTATATACTGAAGCAAATACATTTAATTGCTTTATGTCAAAAAGGAATATAATAAAACTATAACCAGATATTTAGCCTTGAAAACATAGATAATCTTTCAAAAAATTCCATTTATTTTTTTTTTCATTTGGATACCTCTGTGCCAAATGAGAATTATCAGTCTGTGCCAATATTTTTTGGTTTTTGCTTATTGAGTATTTTTTTCCTATTTTTGGGTCACACCTGGCAGTTCTCAGTACTCACTCCTGGCTCTGCACTCAGGAATCACTCTTGGCAGGGCTCAGAGGACCACAAGTAATGCCAGGGATGAAACCCAGGTGACTGTGTGCAAAGCAAGCACCCATCTTATAGTAGTATCACTCTAGTCCCTGTGCCAAGTATTAAAAAAGTCCTATGGCTCTGGATTATAATCTATTATATCTTTTTAAATGAAAATATTCAAAATAACTTAAAGAAATTTACAAAATCAACTAAAAAAAGAAGAAAAATTAAAAATGGGTAAGGAGCTGAACAGAAATTGTTCCAAAGAAATGAAAATGACCAACAAGAAAATGAGCTATTTAACATCACCAATCACTAAAGAGAAGTAAATCAAAACCACGGTGAGATATATAACACTTCATCAGTTAAGACGGCTTTTCTCAAACAGACAATGGGTAGCAGGCATTAGTAAAAATGTAGAGGAAAAAGAAATTTCTCATTGTGAGGATGTAAATTGGTACAGTTTAGAGGCTCCTCAAAAAATTAAATATAGACAGCTGTATTATATCAGTATGTTTTTCTGATGCTCAATAGTTTGTTTTCTCTAACTCACCTTTGCATCTAAGGAATATACAAAGGCATTCCATATATACCGTGCCTACAAAAAAGCTCAACTGAGAATAATAATTCAGCAAACCAACAGTGGTGAACACACAGTGTTATAAATATTAGTAGAGCAGTATAAGGAGCCAAGAAGATTAAATGAATGGCTGTTGATCCTTGTTTATCATTTAAGGTAGGTGACTAGGGTACATATAAAGATGAATTAAAGCAAAGGCTCCTGTTTTATAATCTCATCAGGTAAAATAAAAGCTATGAAATTCCTATGCAATCATTAAGTACAGTAATATAAGCAGATGAAGCCCTTAATACCACCTTGATTTGTAGGTAAGAGAAAATAAATTATCAACAAGGGAAGCACCTTGAAAAAGCTAATGATACTACAGGATTATGAGATTAATAATATTGCTTAAACCAAAAAAAAAGAGGAAGAGGAAAATGTGGAATTAAAGAATGCTAAAAAATTAAGAACGATATTTCAACCAGCAATCAAGATTGAAGGTACAGTAAGAGTTTGCATATGTAAGCATTTTAGTAGACTAGATTTTAAAGGTCATGGAGGAGTGATACGAGAGTGGTGTGAAGTTGTATAGGCTACAAACTAGAGTGTGTATTCTACTGACATGATAATTGGACCTTTTTCTATAGTTGATAGCAAGTCTATGAAACATTGTTTAAGTTGTTGAATGTAAATAATCCATGATTGCACATAAGTTGCATCAATGATTAAATGAGTCGAAACTTGGAGTTGGGTAGACCAGTTGGAAACCCAGGTGAATGTTACAACCAAGAGACAATTAAATATCCTGGCTTATTTTGCTGGTAATTTAAACAGACAGAAAGGAAACACCTATTGGAAAATCACTTAAAAGACTTAATCGAAGCTGGTAACAGGTGATATAAGTGACGGAGAAGGATATAGAATAATGCTTGAAACAAGAAAATTAGTGGATAATTGTATCAATTTATGCTGTAGGGAAGAGTAGGTTTTTTTAAAATGATGCTATCAAGAGAAATAAAGGATTTGAATAGAGATTTAAAATACTGAACATCTTAAAATGATGAAAGTAGGTAAAATTATTGGAGCACGAAGAAAAGGGATGTAAATGAATTGTGTTTAGAACCTTGAGCTAATCTATCAGGAGACAGGCAAGGATAAATGAGCTCCTCTAGTATTCTTAGAAGTTTATTCCAGAGTTAAAGGAAGAATGATCTAACAAAGTATCATTCTGCATCTCATCAAAAGGGCATAAGTAAAAAAAAATCAGAGATCACATTGAAAGTTAGAGCATGCAGTAAGGCTAAAAATTCAAAGAATTAGGGAAGGAAGGGTTTTTTAAATTAAATTTATGATAAATGTTGGGTAGCATTAGTGGCTGGGGGTATGTATGAGTAGTAAAAGCATGTCTTGCATGTGTGAGAGTTGGGTATAATCCCCAGCATTACAAAAGTAATAAAGGCATGCTTGATACATACATAAATAAAACATTTATGTAGCATGGGATTTTTAGAAGTCAGACTGAACTAAGTGAAAAAGTAACAGTCAAGTAAATATAGCTGCAAATATATAAAATGTTGAAATTCATTTCAATATTTAATGAGAATAAAAGGGAAATGTATAAGACTGCCAGAGATACAAATAAATTGATGGCAAAGCTTTAATTCTAGGTTAAAAGTAGTTAATAATGAGTATAGTCTATCCCAATAAAAGGAAATGAGTGGAGACATCAAAGACAGATGTGATAGAATAAATTATCTCCTGAACAAGACAAAAAGGCCTAAGATCAAAAGCAGAGACGAAGATGCTGGTCTTGATCAGGAAATACTATTGACCTTTGAGTGGGAAAAGAGAGAATTTTTTTTTTGCCAATACTGTCCCTGCAGAAGAATACATTTCTGGTACAAAACATTTAACATCTTTAAATTTTCCTTCCAATATAAGTAAATGATGAAGAAAAAAATTAAATTGTCTTTCATTTAAATGGATGCTATTTGACATTTATTTTGATGTCTGAATCTATATGTTCCAATTCAAGTATTATGGACTGTTTCTGCCATTACTGCTTGAATATTACTTTACATATCCATCTCTAGTTTTCATTATATTCTCTGTATAATTATAGTGGGGTTCTTTTTTCAATTTGCCGTTCATTTTTTGTACAGTCTTTGGGCCACATCTAAAAGTGCTCAGGGATTACTCTTACCCTAGGAAGTACCAGATATACAATTTAGTTTGGCTGCTTGTGGGGCAAAAACTCTATTTCTCTAATACTGGCCCTTTAAAAATAACCTCTGCACAGCATTCTGGATTCCTCATTATGCTTTAATTCTACTTTCAAGTACTGACTTCTTTGATGCAACTGTATTTGCCCTCTAATGAGCTCTTCAAATAGAAATATATTCAGTTAAATTTTTGTCAGGTTTTGGTGAGTTCTTTTGCAAATATGCTTGAACTGATTTTGATACTTTTATTAGTTTGCTTTGTTCCCTTTAACAATTTTTTATTATTTTTTTATTATTTTGGGTCACACAGTGGGCTCAGGGCTTAATCTTTACTCTGAGCTCAGGGATTACTCCTGGTGGAACTTAGAAGACCATATGGGTGCCCCGGACTGAACCTGGGTTGGTTGTGTGCAAGGCAGCTACCCTACCCACTATACATTCTCTCCAGCCTCCACCCCACATTAAAAATATTTACTTAAGATATAATCTAACATTCTGCTGTTATTTAAAATAAATCATGGCTCAAGTGCATCAATGGTTATTTCTCATATCTCTTACTTACTCATGTTTGAAATTTTCTTCATGTTTTATAATTTAAAAATTCATCTTTAACTGCCTAATTTATCTAAGTCAATATATTCCATAAGAAATATTTATCAGAGTAGTCTATCTTCTCTTAAAAATAATTTGTTGGGAAGATCTTCTAAAGTCACGTAAATGAAAATATCATGTCTGGCACATATGGAAAGAGCAAGAACAACCAGTGCTGGCATGGATGCAGGCAGAAAGGGACTCTCATCCATTGCTGGTGGGAATGTCAACTGGTACAGTCTTTTTGGAAAACAATATGGAAATTCCTCCAAAAACTATAAACTTAGCTCCCATTTAACCCAGCAATACCAGTCCTGGGAATATATTCTGGGAGGCCAAGAGCACACAGCAGAAACATCATCTTCACTTCTATGTTCATAGCAGCACTATTCACAATAGCCAGAACCTGGAAACAGTGTGCCTGAGAACAGACAACTGGCTAAAGAAACTATGGTAGATCTACTCAATGGAATAATGAGCAGTTGTTAGAAAAAACATAGTCATGAGCTTTGTCTAGAAATGGACGGACATGGAGAGCGTCTCTCATGATGAGTGAAATTAACCAGAGGGAAAAGGGCAGATATAGAATGACTGCATTCACTGGGGCCAGAGCCATACACAACGGGTAGGGCATTTGCCTTGCATGTAGCTGACCGGGTTCAATCCCTGGCATCCCGTATGGTCCCCCAAGCACGCAAAGAGCCAGGAGTAACCCCTGAGCATTACTGAGTGTGACCCAAAAAGCAAAACAAACAAAAAGAATGACTGCATTCATTTGCAGGATATAAAAATTAGTATGATACCAATATCCAAGGCCAGGCAAAACATGGATCAGGACATCTTATCAGTAGGTGGAATCAACTGCAAGTGTATGGAAGTCAGAGATTACGTAAGGCAGAGAAGGGACCAGTGTGTTAATAATTGTTAGAAATGCTAATATCAGCCTAGAACTGAGTATTGAATGTAGGCAAATGGATATAGGTGATAACCCCTAAATGTATTTATTGCAAGCTACAATGTGTTAGAGAAAGGAGAGATGGGGAACATAAAATATAAAATACAATATTGCCCAGAATCACATAATGTTAAAATATCCCTTAACATTTCTCCAGGCCATTGCTATCTCAGCATGTAATCTGAACCAATATTTCTTTATATCACATTTTATATTTTATCTCTCCAAAACATACCTGAAAAATTTTACTATTTATTATCATTTATACTAAAAAAAATCAGTGATAATGATTATGATTTTTTCCCTGAATGCCCAAAAGATGCTCTTTATAAAGATCCTTCTCAAGCTGTTCAACTGAACTTACTCAAGTGTATGTTGTTTTTATAACAGCTTTTATCACAGGCCACTATTGGGCTTTCTGAACTTATTCTGCTTTACCTTGTCAATGTTTTAGGCCCCAGAATTGCCCTCCTTACACACAATTTTCTAGAAACAGTGATCTCAACTCTCTTTTCAGACATATACAAATTTTGCCCTAACAGTAATTTTTTATTCTCTTCTTCAGCATGGCATGCTTGTCCCAGACAAACACAAGAATGGCCCATCATTTCTCATTTTCCAGCACATTATCAAAGTTTATCTTCACCACAAGAATATTACTAACTGAAATTGAAATCTGTTACTTCAAACTTTACTATAAATTTAGGAGCTATAAACTTTAAAATCACGCCTTGCCCACACACAACACTTCCACGCACAAAACCATGCAAAACACATGTACGTCTAGATTGTTTTTATTAAATATAAACCTTGGCAATAAAGCAAACCAAAAGCATAAAATTATGTTAGACACAGCTATAAAATTGCTGTTTATATAAAAATATATGTTGTTATTTCTGAAGTTACCACTAACCAATATAAACACTGGTCTCTATGTTTTGTTTCCCATGGAATGTAATATTTCACAGTATACTATGAATCAATAATTAAATACAGCGATTAAATATAAAGCTTATATCAATAATTTCTCAGGTACTAAACTAGACCAGGAAGGTATAAAGATAAGAGGAGTTACAAATACTTGCAACACTAATAGGATAGTGATCATAAAGAAATGCAAAATATAAAATAAGTACATCTTATTTATTTACAAGTTTTCAGACAGAGGTTTGGCCTCATTCAGCAATGTTCAGGTTTTACTCCCGCATCCATGCTCAATGGTCACTCCTACAAGGCTCAAGAGATAATATGTAGGGGCTGGAGCGATAGCCCAGCGGGTAGGGCATTTGCCTTGCACATGGGCTGGCCTGTGCCAGCATGGGTTCGATCCCGGCATCCCATATGGTCCCCTAGCGCCTCCAGGAGTAATCCCTGAGTGCAGAGCCAGGAGAAACCCCTGAGTATTGCTGGGTGTGACCCAAAAAAGAAAAAAAAATAAAGAGATCATATGTGGTACAGGGAACTGAACCAGGGTCAGGATAGAGACAGAACTAAAGATCTGCTCTTAGAAAATTCAATGAAGTATTATTTTAATTTGTTTTTGCGACAGTACTGGTTTACAAAAATGTGAATGCTTACATTTCAGGGAACAATGACATCCTAACATATCCACATCAGTTATCCCTACATCACAGTTCTTTGGAGCCCCACCTTGCTAATTAAAAAAATAATCTACAAAGTGCTGAAGAGATAGAGTAAGAAGTTTGCCTTGCATCCATTTGACTCAGGTTCAACCTCCCACACAGCGTATCAAGCTCTACCAAAAGTGAGTGCAGAGCTAGGAGTAAGCCCTGACCACCACCCAGGTGTTGATCCCCAAAACAAGCAAACAAATAAAAAAGATTTTTTCCACATACATTTAAGCTTAACATTTCATTTTGTATATGCCCAATCATAGAGTCACCAAACACAGAGGGGAACATGGGGACATGGGGGAACATGGGGGAACAGAGGGGAACATGAGGCTGAAAAGGAACCGCTCCAACAGCTCCTGCAGCATCTACATGAAGAATGCACAAGAACGGAACTGAATATAATGAGCATGTCTCGGGAGGGGCCTCACTGAGAACATTCACAAGAGAACATGGTCAGGAACTAAGAGAGACTAAACACTGCAGAATGCAAAACTCTGGGCGATATCAGTACGAAACTGTACTTCTTGGTGGGGAGGATCAGAAACTGGACAAGAAAAGGAACAGAATGCCAGTATTGGACAGACATGAATAACTAATGTAAGGGAGGGATGGAGTTGAACAAAAATATTTTTCCAAACTTCAGTTTTATACTGGCACTTGCGGTATAGAAAACAAACTTCAGTCTTGTTCAGACCAACATTCTGGGTAGTTACTTCTTACGGGTTGAGATCAGGAGCCAACAGTTTGGCCTCCAGTGGTAAACTTAATGGTCTCCATAGCCCAGTCACACCTGGTAGGGTCACACCAGGCTGCCAAAGATGTTTACAGAAGTTTAACTTTGAACCTATACTTTGAGTCAAAGAGAGTCTCAGGTTTTGCTAAACCAGACAAAAGGTGCAGTCCCAACTCCTCTGACCACTCTCTAGGAGAGCCCTGTCCACAGGGCTGCAGCCTCAGCCCTCCCTCAACAGGGTCATGGTCTTGGTTGCACCAAATCGACTCAAGTTGCTATATAAACTGGTTTGCAGCCCCACACAACCCAGAAATAAAGTAAATTCCGGCTGTCGGCCATCATGCAGAGACTCAGACACACAGGGAAGAGCTGCCATCTGGCTCTCTCTGAGTTACGCCCACAAGCAGCTGCATGGTACATCGAACTAGTGGAACCAACCATGTTCCAGAAACTCAGAAAGTAAATTCAGGAACAGAATTTGGCCAGATTCTCCTATAACCAACAATGGGGAAGAAAATAGATTCATCAATAACATTGTCGTGTATGTGCTTTAATGGTCAATGTAATTAGTGCCAGCTGAGGGAGCAGGCATGGGAATTGGGGTGGTGGGAAATGAGGGTCTTTGGTGGTGGGAACACACTGGTGGTGGGAGTGGTGTTGAAGTATGAGTCGTTTTATCAACAGTATTATGAAAACCATTTTACTTTGTAAATCACGGAGTTTCAATAAAAAAGGAGGAAAAAATAAAGTAAATTCCCCCACTATACCTAGTCTCCTACCTATCATAAGGTGACTGGGAGGTGGCCGTACCAATCGATCATATCCAGTGTGTATTTATTTACATGAGAAACAACAACATTCAATGTGTAAACATTTCCTGGCTGCAGCTGGAAGATGCAACCCCAAGGCTGTAACTTTGACTGTCATTCTAGAGGCTACAGGAAGCAGCAGCTACCCCAAGAGTGAGACCCACGCACCAGGCCATGGTTAATATCAGCCATGCCCGTACTGGTACTGGCATATGTAAACTCAAAACTCTGTAATCAGTTTGCTAAACTGCTGTTTCTGGGTGCAGGTGACCACATCCTCCAGGCAAACTGATCTACTTATGGCAGTCATGAAGGATTTGCTTCCCTTTGGTTGACCCATGACGACAAATTATCTGCCAAATGCCAGATGAACAATGTACTAAATGCCAGGGAAGCGAATCCTTCATGAGACAGCAGCTACAAGGTACTGGTGACCAAGCACTGCAGTTGTCAGCCATATGGTCACAACTTAGGGCACAGGCGCCCATTGATCTTTCAAGCATTTGAATCACCTTGTAACAAATCCATGACTGCCATTATTTGTTATGATTTTGTAAATACGATTTTGCTAGTGGGAGCACCAGACCACAGGTCAGGCCAGCAGGAGAACAGAGCTTCCCTGAAGCACCAGGAATAATGGAAAAAGTGAAGGAATTCAGTTGCATTGATTGGTGGAAACAGAAACCCAGAAAAGTTTTCAATTACATCATTATTTTCTATACTGACCAAAGGTAACTTCAAAGCAATGATCACTAAACCAAGAGTTACTTCCAAACTATACTTCCAAATTATATTGATTTGTAACCCACCCCCACCAAATCAATATAGTTTGGAAGTTCTCACTAAGGATATAGGCATAAAATGCACCGAAATTGGAAAATTTAAACTATCCTAATAGTCATTATAATATGTATAGGAACCCCAAAAGACAGCGTGAGCATATCCCCACCACACACACACACACACACAAAACTGTCAAGCTACAAAATCAATATGCAAATATCTGTTGCGTTTACATATCCAAACAATGAACATTATTTGAAATACATTCAAATAAACTCAGACAAAAAATAGTCAACAGACATTTGATTGGTCTCATTACAAATGAAAAATCAGAAAAGTATTAATGCTGCTTATCTTCTGAAATGATTTTAGGTTATAAATTTGTTGTAATTTCTCATATTTTCTCTTATGTAAAAATATTCAATACCAACTAGAGTGCTACAAAGATCATAAAAGATATTTTAACTATAAAAACACTTGGGGGCCGGAGAGATAGCACAGTGGGTAGGGCATTTGCCTTGCACGCGGCAGACCCAGGTTCGATCCCCGGCATCCCATATGGTCCCCTGAGCACCGCCAGGAGATTCCTGAGCAAAGAGCCAGGAGTAACCCCTGAGCATTGCCGGGTGTGACCCAAAAAAAAAAAAAAGAAAAAAGAAAAGAAACATAAGAATTTTTTGTTAAATGGAACACTAGATATAGTAAATTTTATTTTTATTTATTTATTTATTTATTTATTTTTGCTTTTTGGGTCACACCCGGCGACACTCAGGAGTTACACCTGGCTCTGCACTCAGGAATCACTCCTGGCGGTGCTCAGGGGCCCATATGGGATGCCGGGATAGAACCCAGGGCTGGCATAGGCCAGCCGTGTGCAAGGCAAACGCCCTACCCACTGGGCTATCGCTCCGGCCCCCGATATAGTAAATTTTAAACAAAAACAATCTTGCCAGTCAAGAAAAAAAATGGAATTGAAAAAAATTGGAATTTGAATACCCAATGACACAAAGTTTCCACAAAGGGTTTCAAAGGAAATTGAATAGTAAAAATATAAAAAGGCACAGGTGAGACAGTACAAAACAAAAGAAGATAAAAAGAATCTCATTAGGAGAATGAGATGGGGAGCTTAGAGAGAGTACAGTGGGCAGGGCACTCGCCTTGCACACAAATGAGCCAGGTTCAATCACTGGCACTCCAGATGGTCTCCCAAGTACCACCAGAAATGATCCCTAGATCATTTCTGGTGATTATAGATTTCATTTCAGGTCATGCTTTTTCTTATAATTTTTTATATTTTTTTATACCTAGCTAATTCACTTTGCTTTACAGTCTAGAAGTCCATGCTGAGAAACCCCTGTGTCCATTTAATCTAATTTCTCTATTATGTGTATACATATGTATATATATATATATATATATATATATTTACCTAGGTTGAGAAGTCAACATGATGAACGACCTAAAACCTGAGCTGCACAGGAGGAAGAGAGCAGCATGGAATGCCTTCAAAGCATCGAAGAAATAGCTAAAAAGACAAAGAACCTCCGGCTCTGGCTACATCTCTTCAACTCCACCATTCTCCCTGCATTAATATATGCCTCAGAGACCTGGGCCCTACGAAAGCAGGATGAGAATGCTATTCGGGTCTCCCAAAGAGGAATCGAAAGAGCTATGCTTGGAATATCACGTCCCACTCAAGTGAAAGAAGGTATCTGGAGCTCTGACCTCTGTCGCTGTTCCAGAACCAGGGACACTGTCTCATTTACCAAGACATCGAAAATCAGATGGGCTGGACATGTAATACGATTTGGAGACGACCGCTGGACTAGAGCCATTACTGACTGGATCCCACAGAATATCAAAAGATCACGTGGCTGCCCACCTACAAGATGGTCAGACTTCTTCGTCAAGCAGTTTGAGGCTCTTTGTACTCCTGAAGCAACCAGATGCCATTGGGCTACACTGGCACATGATAGGGTCAAATGGAAATATTACTGGTGCCAGCTCAAGCAAATCGATGAATAACGGGATGTCAAGTGATCAAGTGATATGACACATAAATCTCTTTTGCCTCATATATTTTTCTATATTGTAATTTGTATCTTGAATATGTGATTGATGTTCACTTTCTAGGAGTATCCATGGGGAGAGACATAGGTTATGACAATATTTTCTCCACTATTATTGGATTCTCATCATTGAGCATAGGACTATGGTCCCTGGAAGAGCTGGATAAGCAACACTGCATTGCTGGGTGAGCATTGAAACTACTCTCTAGGTGCAGATATATATGTATATATGTACATACACACACACACACATATACACACATACCTGAGCTACACAAGAGGAAGAGAGCAGCATGGAACACCTTCAAGAGCATCAAAGAAATAGCTAAAAGGACAAAGAACATCCGGCTCCGGGCACATCTCTTCACTCCACCATTCTCCCTGCATTAACATATGCCTCAAAGAACCAGGCCTTACAAAAGCAGGATGAGAACTCTATTTTGTCTACCAAAGAGGAATCAAAAGAGCTATGCTTGGAATATCACGCCTCACTCAAGTGAGAGATTGAATCGGAGTTCTAACCTCTGCTGCCGAACTTTTTTTGCCAAGGCGTCGAAAATCAGATGGGCTGAACATGTAATGCGACTTGGAGATGACCGCTGGAGATGTTATGGACTGGATCCCACAGGATGTCAAAAGGTCACGTGGTCGCCAACCTACAAGATGGCCAGACTTCTTCATCAAGACCCTGAATGAACGGTTTGAGGCTCTTTGTATTCCTGGAGCAAGCAGTTGCCACTGGGCTACACTGGCATGTGACAGGGACAAATGGAAATGTTACTGGCCACTGCTTGAGCAAAAGGACGAATAACGGGTCAAGTGATCAAGTGATATATAAAATATGTAATACATATTATATATACTATGTATAATATGTACAATTTCTAAATTTCTAGTCTCTACACAAAGGATAGGAATTTGACTTACATGCAGCCAACATGGGTCCTATCACCCAGTTCCAACGTGGTTCCCTAGCAACGCTGGGAGTAGTCCCCAAGCACAATCAATTATGGCCCAAACCTCCCCAACCAAAAACAAAATATCTCAATACTATTTTTGATATTTACCTCCTAATTATTTCTAAAAATGGTCTTTATTATGTTTTCTCTATAACATCATTTAGCTATGTAGTAGACTTGACAAAACAAAGGAATAGATAGTATCAAACAAAGAGAAACCCCTTACTTAGGGTCATAAAACTGATTACGATGCAGTAAAGACAGAGGTCAGGGGTAGGATAGATCGAACTAGTAGTGATACAGGATACAGGAAGAGTAATGGACGGTTATTGGCATGGCACGTGCAGCAATTTTGTATACCTATTCCATAAGCATTAATGCTATTGTAACAGTCTTATCTAACCTATATTTAAAATGTATCCATAACATACAGAGAGGTTATCCAAAAAGTTTGATTTTACTATTGCTAAAAATAAAGTATTTACTAAAATTTTTAAACACATTTCTTAAAATTAAGTACATTTTAAACACATTTCTTTAATTAAGTACTTAAAATAAGTACATTATTTCTTTGATTTTATTCTATACTAAATAGTTAATAAAGATAGCATGGCATAAAATTAGCACTATGTTCAATGATGAGAATTCAATAGTGGAGAAAATATTGTCATAACCTATGTCTCTCCCCATGGATACTCCTAGAAAGTGAACATCAATCACATATTCATAGATACAAATTACAATATAGAAAAAAGATATGAGGCAAAAGAAATTTATGTGTCATATATATACACATAATAGAGAACTTAGATTAAATGGGCTCAGGGGTTTCTCAGCATGGACTGCTAGACTGTAAAGCAAAGTGAATTAGCTAGGTATAAAAAACAAGATAACAAATTATAAGAAAATGTATAACACAGGAAATGAAATCTGAAAAACAACACAAAATGGCACCGGCGATTGACAAAAAAAAATTAAAAAGCACATGATAAGCAGAAGAAACTGAAATAAGGCTTTTGTAATTGAAACAAAGAAAACTGGTGAACTGCTGTGATTTGTGAACAAGCTGAAAGTATGAAAGGGAACCAGCTTAAGCAAGTGTGTGTGCATAGTTAGAAGCCTCCAGATTGTTCTAAAACGGTCTGTTCTCCCTTTAGATAAAATTAATGCAGTTGTGGAAGTAAATTAATCATATTTATTCATTTAGAAAATATAAAAGCATACCACTACATACCAATTGCATTTGAATTACTATTTAAATGTATGTTTCTGTAGGAACTGACGACATACTAAGGTTCTGGTGGAGTAGTGAAGCAGAAAGATTAGAATAATATTTAGGGCTGGCAGACAGAAGAAAGCATGCACCAAGATGAACACTGTAGAATGTAATCCCAGTAGTTCCCCAAGAGCTACACTAATGATCATCAAAAGTCACTGGCCCATAGTATCATTCAATACTATGTCTAACTCTTACAAGAGAGGACCCAGGATTCTGGAATGGCCAGGTGTGGTCCTAATAAACACAAATAAATAGGAGTGATAATTCAAAGGGAATGGGTACCCGGTTTTGCATGAACAAAACATCACAGAACATAGGATTATGGTCTCTGGAAGAGCTGGATAAGCAGCACTGCATTGCTGGTTGCATTGAAACTACTGTCTAGGTGCAGGCTGACGGTTGCTGGGAATGGTCACTCAGCCCCGAGAATCATGGGGAGGCCTCAGCATAAATAAGTAGCTATTCACTAGGCGGATCGTATTTCATTTTTATGTAACTATGAAGACTGAAATAGAAAGCAGTCAAGTAAACTCGGGTTTCTGAGGTAAGAAAATTAGTCATTACAGGAAAGAATTGAGGGGTACTTGAAAGAATTGAGAAGTTACTGAGAAAGTGAACTTGATAAAGCAGTTTAATTTAAATCATATCTAGTACAAAAGGACATACAACATAACAAAGAGGGGGAGCTATGGAAGTACTATATTCACTATATTAACTAATAGTTATTCACTAGAGCTTCTAAGGGAACTGAGATCAAAGAACATCATTTAGAATATAAAATAGAAGCTAGTGATAACACATACACTCATATACCACTTCGGCAACAAAAAATGAAAAGGTTAGAGGTTGCATTTAACAGATCATGTATGTTGCAAAACAATAAAACTTTACAGTGACAGGGAAGCAACTCAAGGCGCCGGAACATGAATATTGCATGCAATAGCCCCAGTCTGTTTCCCAGTATAATCTCCCCAGCATAATCTTCCCAGTATAATCTCCCAGCATAATCTCCCCAGTATGATCTCCCCAGTAAAATCTCCCCAGCATCTCCAGTAGTAATTCTTAATCACTAAGCTATAAACAGCCCCCAGGTACCTCTGGTTGTGGTCCCAAAACAAGCAAGGAACAAAGAATAAAAGTCTATAAATAAAAGCAAGGAGCAAAGAATAAAAGTCTATAATTGCAGTTACCTGTCATTGATATAACGTGCTATGACATCAATATCAGAGGCAAGTCTTTTATTTTCTTCTTTCAATTTACTATTTTCTGATGCTAAGTCTGCACAGTCCTTTATAAGTTCAGAAAGTTCTATATCCCATGTTCTTCTCTTTAAGAAAAAAATTCATTATTCATGTGCAAGAATCTCCAAAAAGAAAATGTCTGATAATTGAATTAAGTTATATGAGTTAATATTGGGAAATACAGAGTAGAGCTTTGAAGGAAAGAAAAAGGTCAACTTACTGCAGCATCATAGTCATTAAGAGCTGCCTGGAAGTCAGCATCCATGATGTATTTTCTCTGCATTACTAATTCAAAATCATTTTTTAAATCTTCCAACTGAGAAAAGATATGCAAAAAATAAAGACTTTTGATACTGGACTTTTTGTAATGTAAAAATAGGTATTTCATATTAAGTAATTGTTATAACTTAATAAATATTGATTAAAATGGCATTAAAGAATAATATGGGCTTTTTATATATGAAAACTGATATAAGATTCTGATAAAACATAGCAAATCAGGTCTAACAATGCTCAAATGACTAAAGTAAAATGAATGAAATATATAAATGCTGCTATAATAATTAATAAAGATAAATTTATTTAGTCCACCTCAATACACTAAAGGAGAAATTAGTATTAATATGACCAGAACTGCAAAAACTTAGTTACATAATTAGTATACAACTAGTTTCTATAAATTTTAAATTATTACAAGAAAAATCTACCCATAATAAATTACTGATGGAAAATATTCATAAAATAATGAATGTAGGCTCCGTAAGCTTGGATAAAATCAGGTTTTCTTTGAACATCATAATTCATGAAATATTTTTAAATTTTATTCTATTGTTTTTTCATGATGTTAGGGATCAAACTCAGATCTCATACATACAAGCCATGAATTTTTCCATTGTGTCTTGGCCCTATTCACCATATTCTGTTTACAAGACTTTAGCTAGAAGCAATTAAATGACAAAAACAAATGTTACTACTACAGTATTTTTATATTAAAGATCATTTTAAAAATCCTAATGATAATAGAACAATATATTATAAGGTAGAGGATACTATTTATTTTTATAATAAAGTATGTTGATAAAATGTCTAGGACTAAAAGACATTGACAATATTAGCTATCAAAGAAATAATCAGTGAAAAATGAATCAAGAATTAAAAAATTTCAAATATAAAAATAAATAAAATTATATAAAAAAAAATAAAAAATAAAAAAATAAAAAAATAAATAAAATAAAAAAAAAAAAAATATAAAAACACAAAAGAGAGCACCTCTATGAAACAAACAGAAATGTTACTTAAAAGCAGATCAAGACTCAGGTTCATACAGGGTTTATTCAGGCATTATGGTTTTTGACTTGCATGCATTCAAAAATGAAGCAGTTTTGAACCCTGGCATCACAGGGAAAAAGAGTCAGGAGAAAGCATTGAGCACTGCTGGGTATGGCCCAAAGCTCTCTCCACACCAACATCACATCCCCCACCAGAGAGAGAAAAATTAAACTCAGGAAAAATTTACAATAAAGGTTTAATAAAATATACTGCCAATTCTCATAAATTAATATGTAATCACTTGTCACTTGTATCACTTGTCTTCCCATTGTTCATCGATTTGCTCTAGCGGGTACCAGTAACATTTCCATACTTCCTGTCATGTGCTAGTGTAGCCCAAGGGCATCTGCTCGCACCAGGAACATGAAGAGCTTCAAACCATTCGTTCAAGTCATGGGACTGGGGTCTATAATTGTTACTGTTTTTTAGCATATCAAATACGACACAAGTAGCTTGCCACGCTGGCCATGTGGGTGGTATGCTCTCGGCAGCAGGCTCTCAGTTCGTGCATTTACTAATGAACGCAATGGGGAGAGATCAGCATATCTCTTGGGTGGAGATCTGATGAGCTGTGGATTCTAGATGTTGAAAATGGCGGTCCTATGTTAGGGGGTTCCTCTGGCTTCTTGCGAGGCTCTATTGGGATGGCGGGCCTGGGCTAGAACTTGTCTTTCCTCCCGGACGCCTCATGATCAGGTGAGCACAGGGAGATCCAGTAGCAGTTCTGCCTTGTGTATCTGTGTCTCTGGTTCACGCATACCTGGGCTTGAAATAGCCTTCACTGTAGGGTCGGACTCTGACTAGCAAGGCTTAGGATCAGCTTATCTCTTGCTGGAGCTCTTGATGAGCTGTGGAGTCTAGATGTTGAAAATAGCGGCCCACATGGTGGGGGTAATATGTAATACATATTGCATTGTAAAGGGGTATTCTTTTTCAGACTGCACTTAATCAGTTATATAGTAAAAGTATGAAAACCAATATACAAAACTAAGTTAATGTTAGAAACCTTTCATCAAGATATAAAACATCTCGCAATCCCATTACACTAAAAAGTACCATTTTGGTCACTGAATAAAGTTCCTAGTAAAACAAATTTTTTTAAATTTGGGAGTTCTGAGTCACATCTGTCAGTGCTCAGGGACTGCTCATGACTCTACATGTCACCAAGAATGAATGTTCTCAGCATCAGGAATGACCCTTGACACACAGAGCCATCAGTTGTCAAATGTTTGCCAACTTCAAGGCAAGGCCTTTACTCCTGAACTATGTCTGAAACTAAGAAACAAAAATGTTTAAAGTGTTATATTGGAATTTAGTGAGACAAAACTCATTAAATAAATTTGGAGGACAGGAAAAGTATTTAAAATATCTGAAAAAACAATGTGTAAGTGAAGGAAGAGAGAAAGAGAGAGAGAAAGAGAAAGAGAAAAGAAGTAAAGAACCTGCCATAGAGGCAGTCTAGGGGTGGGGGGGGGAATGGGGACATTGGTGGTGGGAAATGGGCACTAGTGGAGGGATGGGTGCTGGAACTCTGCATGACCGAAACCCAAACATGAACATTTTTGTAATTGTTTATCATGGTGGTATAATAATTTTTTAAAAGAATCCAGAAAATGGTGCAGTCTTTTTGGAAAGCAATATTGACATTTCTCCAAAGACTAGACATCGAGCTCCCATTGACCCAGTCATATCACTCTTGGGAATATATCCTGGGCAGCCAAAAACACACAGCAGAAACATCATCTGCACCTTTATTTTCATAGCAGCACTATTCACAATAGCCAGAATCTGGAAACAACCACAGTGCCCGAGAACTGATGACTGGATAAAGAAACTTTGGTACATCTACACAATGGAATACTATGCAGATTTTAGGAAAAATGAAGTTATGAAATTTACCTATAAATGGATGGACATAGAGAGGATCATGTTGAGTGAATTAGCCAGAAGGAAAAAGACAGATATAGAATGACTGCATTTATTTGCATGGCATACACACACACACACACACACACACACACACACACACATATAATATTATGATACCAATATCCAAGGTCAGGCGAAAAATAGTTCAGGAGGTCTTGTGAAAGGTGAAAATTACACAAACGAGGAAGAAGGAAGGAAGGAAGGAAGGAAGGAAGGAAGGAAGGAAGGAAGGAAGGAAGGAAGGAAGGAAGGAAGGAAGGAAGGAAGGAAGGAAGGAAGGAAGGAAGGAAGGAAAGGAAGGAAGGAAGGAAGGAAGGAAGAAGGAAGGAAGGAAGGAAGAAAGAAAGAAAGAAAGAAAGAAAGAAAGAAAGAAAGAAAGAAAGAAAGAAAGAAAGAAAGAAAGAAAGAAAGAAAGAAAGAAAGAAAGAAAGAAAGAAAAGAAGGAAGAAGAAAGAAAGGAAGAAGAAAGGAAGGAATGAAAGAAGGGGAGGAGGAAGGAAGGAAGAAGGAAGAAAGGAAGGAAGGGAGGGAGAGAGGGAGGAGGAAGGAAGGAAGTAAAGAAGGAAGGAAGGAAGGAAGGAAGGAAGGAAGGAAGGAAGGAAGGAAGGAAGGAAGGAGGAAGGAAGACAGGAAGAAAGGAGGAAGGTTGGTTTTTAAATGATGGTGATACCCTGGTTGTTCTGTAATATTGTAGCATATTCCTGGGAATCTAGAAGTCTGCAGATGCCAAGAGAAATGAAAAGGCCCAGAGAGCTCTAATGTGCTCTGAAAATACCTGAGCATCCTCCCATTAAATTCTTTCCTCTGATTACCCTAAAGATTTCTGAAAACAGGAAGTGAAAACTAAGGCACTAGTCAATTTCCTGGATAAGTTGAGAGTGCCAAAACATTCACTACAGAACCCCTTGGAAACAAGTGACAGACATATTGTTTCCAGACTTGTAAGGATCATGTCTAATTATTAACAGACGACATACATAACTGAGAAGAAATTTCATTCTTATACAAGAAAAAAGAAAAAATGTGTATTTGAAAAATTCATTCAGAAATCTCACTACACTTCTAGCTCCAACAAACAGCAACAAGGTCAAATTCATGGAAGAAATGAGAATCTTATTGCTAGTGTTGCCACATTATATTATGCTAATTCACAGTTTAAGTAAAAAATAATTGCAATAACATGGTAAAGAAACAAGATGGTAAAGAAACATGACATTGTACAGAAGGGGAAAAGTACGCAATAGAAATTTTTTTAGAAGCATGTTTGATACTGGATTTTTTATAAATTTTTAGATGTTTATGACAAATTTCAAATATTTACAAAAGTTGAAGACTACTACAGTAAACCACCTTCTGCCTGCTACCTAGATGCATAACTGTTGGTAATTTGCTCTATTAGCTTTTCTCCTCATATATATAGGTACATATCTAAACCATTTATGCGTAATTCCCATATATTTATGCATAAAGAAGTCCCATAATTATGTTGGAGTTTTGTTGTCATTTGCTGTGCAGGTAGGCATCAAACTCAGGGCGTCAGGCATGTAGGGTGAGCACTCTGTCACCTCGCTGCACCTACAAACATCAATTTCCTTTCTATAGCTCTGTATAAGGAAGTAGATAAATTTATACGTGGATCTATTCATGTGAACTTACTAGTTTTATAAAAAGTCTCTACTTCTGAGCCATTTTAAATGGAGCCTGTTATGTGTCCTGACAAAGTGTATCAGACTCATTTCCGACAAATAAGGATATTTTCTTTTTGGGATACCTAAGAAATTTTTCAGTAATTCCATACTGTCAGTGTTTTGAATCCATTTTTTTTCAGTTGTGCCAGGAATGTATTTAATTTCCAGCTTTTTTTCTTCACTCTAAACTTTACTGCCAGTCGTATTTCCGGTGTTGGATTTGGTTGTTGCTTTTAGGTCTTGACCTCTAAAAGAGTATTTATTCCATTCCTTTGGTATATAGCCCTCAAGTTTGGAGCAGTTCAGGACAAGTGCTCTGCATACTTTTAAACATTATAATTTATCTGATTGTTCCATCATGGCATAATTCAATTTGTTCTTTTATTCTAATTCTTTTATTCTAATTCTAATGTGATTTTATTCTAATTCTAATGGGCACTGGAAGAGGGATGGGTGCTGGAACACTGTATGACTGAAAATCAATATGAGTATCTTTGTAATTGTGTGTTCACAGTGGTATATAAAATTTTTAAAAAATCAAGATTATTTTGAGTGAAAAAGAAAACGTACCTTCGCATTTTGAAATGTGGCAGAGATCACCAACAAAATTAATCTATGATTAATGTGAAAATCCAGACATTATGTATATCCAAATATTTGATGCAGGCAATATTTCCTATTAATATTCTTGCCAAATTTAATTAACCTGATTCAAATTAAATCTGTGGACCAAACTCACACTCCAAAGGAATTAGAATAAAAGAACAAGTTGATACTGGATTTAACTGTCTAATTATCTATTTTAAGTACGTTCAAGAAATAAAAAATAGATCATAAATATGAGAGAAAGCATAAATATCTCTCAGAAAATAGAAAATGCGAATAAAGAGATAGCATGTCAGAAATGACACTTCAGAACAAGGGATATTTAAGAAGATTTAAACCTAATCTTCCATGAAAAGTCATGAAGACTACATAGTATCTGCTAGCATATACAATGTAGAAGGGAAGGAAGGAAGGAAGGAAGGAAGGAAGGAGGAGGAGGGAGGGAGGGAGGGAGGGGGAGGAAGGGGAGGGAGGGAGGAGGGAAGAAGGAAGGTAGGGAGGAAGAAGGAAGGAAGAAGGAAGGAAGGAAGGAAGGAAGGAAGGAAGGAAGGAAGAAGGAAGGAAGGAAGGAAGGAAGGAGGGAGGGAGGGGAGGGAGGGAGGAGGGAGGAAGGAAGAAGGAAGGTAGGAAGGAAGGAAGGAAGGGAAGGAAGGAAGGAAGGAAGGAAGGAAGGGAAGGAAGGAAGGAAGGAAGGAAGGAAGGAAGGAAGGAAGGAAGGAAGGAAGGAAGGAAGGAAGGAAGGAAGGAAGGAAGGAAGGAAGGAAGGAAGGAAGGAAGGAAGGAAGGAAGGAAGGAAGGAAGGAAGGAAGGAAGGAAGGAAGGAAGGAAGGAAGGAAGGAAGGAAGGAAGGAATCACTGTTGAAAAACACAAGGAATAAATTTCAGGAATGAGTTTGATTCTGGCACCACAAGTCCCCCAAGCATCGCTGTATAGTAGCCCTGTGACCATAGTGGTTCCTGAGCAGGTATTTTCACTAGGCCCAAAGAACTAAACTGCTGGTTTCATGGAGAATCCCCAGAAGTGGATCCTAAGTCCCCAACACCATTGCAGAAGGTTCTAATAAAAGTATTTAAGGTGCCATAATATCATTTTAGATATTCTAATAAACTTCAGCAGATTTTCTGAGAGTTGAAAGGGAGAAAAATAGAATCCATTAGAAGTAATTACAATACACTAGAAATAATCATAAGTGGAAATGCCATGATAGAAATCAATAAATAAACACAGAAAGTTTTCTCAAGTGCACTGCAAAGTGCAGCAAGAAATTCAAATGTAGATTTTAGGGAATGATTTTAATAAAGCATTAGCAATTCAATAGAGGGAACTGAAAGCAAAAATAACTAAGTCTAAAGAAACAATTATAAATATTATAAATAGATATATTAACATTTTAAAGGTCAGAACGTTTTATTAAATTTAAGAGCCACCAAGGTTCTAAAATAGGTTTTTAGAATTAAAAATTTAATTTTAAAAGTAAAAAGACATAATTATAAAGAGATGCTAGAATATAAAAAAAACTTATCAAGAAATGGTAACAAATTTAAAGTCATATATGAGGATTATGTTACGGACAATTGAAATTAAAATTTAGTTTCAAAACAGAAATACATAGGGCTAGAGAGATAATAAAGAGGGTGAGGCACTTGCCAGTGTGTGGTTAACCACTGCTTGTTCCCTAGCACTCCATTTGGTCTCCAAGCCCCACTAGGAACAATCTTTGTTTTTTTTTTTTTTGCTTTTTGGGTCACACCCGGCCATGCTCAGGGGTTACTCCTGGCTCTGCACTCAGGAATTACTCCTGGCGGTGTAACAATCTTTGAATCTTTGAGGACAGAGTCAGAGAAGCCCAGAGAGCCACGGGTATAACCCCCACCACCAACCACAATGAGAAAAAACATAATCCACATGAATTACTGCTGCTTGAAACAGTAATTCAGACAATTAAACAACTGAAAAACAACAGTTATATTTTCATCTAGGTTAAGTTCTATCAAGCTTTGAAGAGAATGCCATTTTAAAATATATTAATTTCCTTGAAAACAAGAAAGGAAGAAAATAATCCATTTCACAAAGCTAGCATAGTCATGATAAGAAAATGATCATAAAAGGAACAAATTAAGACCATGACTATATAAACTAATTTATGAGCATGGATAAAATAATTGTAAATTAAACTCAGTAATAAATTAAAAGAATAAACTATAACAAAGTTGAGTTCATCCTAAGGTTGCAGAAAAACTTAAATATTAGTATAATGCACCATTTTCAATAAATCAAATGAGGACTCTAAAATTATCTTCACAGATGCTAACAGCATTTTATATATCATCATGATTTCAGAAATTTCAAATTGTGTGCATAGTTTTAAATCTGTATCATGATAATGAATATATACATTTGAAATCAGATTTAGATAATAATTTTAAGGTAAAAATTCACAAATGTTATTTAATATTCTATATTTATGCCTCACTGTTGCAGGACTCCTCTAAGAGGCTCTGCATCTGCTCTGGATTGCCTCCTGAAAATCACTTCGTAGATAAGGGGGTAGTCTAAATGTAGCAGTTTATCTGACCATGTATTCTGTACTAGCTGGTATAAATATTCTCTCATGCTACCACAATCATCGTGGGACTAGCTAGATCTTACCAGCATATTTGCCTGGCCACGTAGGACCCCTAAGTAATTAGACCAGAGAGAAATGCTGTTTGCCTCCAAGCAAGCAAGCATGGCTCCCTGATAACTCAAAGGCAACTAAAATACAAAACTACCGTGAAGTAGATGAGACTTGTGAAGGCTTGGAGAAATATTTAACTGACATTAGTATTAGTCTTTGGTACAGAGACTTGCCATCTCAGAAACCCCCTTCTTTACCCTATAAAGGCTTTTCCAGGCAGATCTTGGCTCAAGACATTAGCATATAAAAGGGCCTAGGTGAGGTGCTGGGAGAAATTACCAGAGGGCATTTGACCCTCCCTGCTTCCCATAATAGTGGGAGGGAGATCTGAGTTGCAGGGGTATAAGACTAGCCTGCTTCCTCTTCTCTCTCTCTCTCTCTCTCTCTCTTCTCTCTCTCTCTCTCTCTCTCTCTCTCGGCTCTCTCTTTGTGAGCTTGCACCCTTCTTGAGAGTCTTGTCTTTGTCTCCTCTTTACAGGGCCTTTACACGTGGTGGCCGCCATCTTGGCCTACATGTGGCTGGGGTTCTAGCCAGGATTCCTAAGCACCGGGTTTTTCTTATTGCTGATTTGTATCCTGAACCTGTGATAAGTAAAGCCTTTTAAAACTGCATCGGATTCCTGAGTCTTCATCCATTCCCTGCAGGCTTCAGAGGTAGAAGGGAACTCGCTTCCGGCACTGTTGGGGGACCCCAGCGGTGTCCCCCGACACCTCACAATAAAATATATACTAGATTGACATCGTTTGTGTGCATGTGTGCATGTGCATGTGTGTGTGTGTGTGTGTGTGTGTGTGTGTGTGTGTGTGTGTGTGTGTGTGTATGTGTTTATTTACTGCAGGCAGAAACTTTTCTTTTGCTTTTTAGGTCACATCTAGCAATGCTCAGGGTTACTCCCAGCTCTGCCTCAGGAATTACTGCTGATGCTGTTCAGGGGCCCCTATGGGAAGCCAGGGATCAAACCCACCCAGGTCAGCTGTGTGCAAGGCAAATGCCTTACACGATGTACTATCACTCCAGCCCTATCAGCTGCTAAATTTGTAACACTTTGTTATGCAATGATAAAAATCAATATGGACAGAAAATTGTTATTTAATCATTCGTTACCAATAATAAAGTTTGATGTCATGGAATAAAATGAAAATCAGTGTTTTTTAATGTAATATGTGAAAACTCACCATTTTTGTTAACATATTTATTTCCTGTGTTGTTGACTTTGTTACTTTCTCAGTGTCACTCAGCTTCTCCTCTTTCTTTCCAATAGAGACATTGAGTTTATCTGTTGACGCTGAGAACTGTAGAATCAGATTGTCAAGCTTTTCTATCTCTCGTCTAAGAAAGAAACAGATACTTTTTCCACATTTGAAAATATTATACTTACAATAATATTTAAATTAGCTTCCAACTTAAAAATGGCAATAAAAGGAATTTTTTCTTATAATTTCTCTCAACTCAAAGCACTTCTTGAAAAGTACCACTTAGATATCAAAAATTAAAGACTAAGGAAAAATTCACTAGCAGTATTTGTTTCCAATGGAAAGATATTGTTAAAAAACAGCAATTTGTAAATTTTTTAATTCGATTTTAGGTGAGAGGCCCAAAAATTTTTTTTTTCAGTTATTGGGTAGTACTAGGGGAAGGAACGAAAAAAGAAAGATGGAAGGAAGGAAGGAAGGAAGGAAGGAAGGAAGGAAGGAAGGAAGGAAGGAAGGAAGGAAGGAAGGAAGGAAGGAAGGAAGGAAGGAAGGAAGGAAGGAAGGAAGGAAGGAAGGAAGGAAGGAAGGAAGGAAGGAAGGAAGGGAGGGAGGAGGAGGAAGGAGGGAAGGAGAGAAGGAGGGAAGGAGGGAGGGAGGGAGGGAAAGGAAGGAAGGAAGGAAGAAAGGAGGAAGGGAGGAAGGAGGAAGGGAGGAAGGGAGGGAGGGAGGGAGGGAGGGAGGGAGGGGGAAGGAAGGAAGGGAGGAAGGAAGGAAGGAAGGAAGGAGGAAGGAAGGAAGGAAGGAAGGAAGGAAGGAAGGAAGGAAGGAAGGAAGGAAGGAAGGGGGAGACAAAAAAATGAAAAATTTTCACATTAATATATTCCCAGTTGACAATGTTGTCATTCTTCAAGGTTTCAGAGGTAAGAGATCAACCTGCAGTTAGGAAAACAAGTGGATTAAAAAAATGAGCCGGAGCAATAGCCCAGCGGGTGGGGCGTTTGCCTTGCACGTGGCCGGCCCGTGCCAGCCTGGGTTCGATCCCCAGCATCCCATATGGTCCCCGAGCACTGCCAGGAGTAATTCCTGATTGCAGAGCCAGGAGAAACCCCTGAGCATTGCAGGGTGTGACCCAAAAAGCAAAAAAAAAAAAAAAAAAAAAAAGAAGTAACTGCTTGTGACATCCTGTTAAATGAAGTAAGCCAGAAAAAGGATAAACACAAGATCACTATCACTAGCACTATCTTCCCATTAATCATCTATTTGCTAGAGCGGGCACCAGTAATATCTCCATATGTCCCGTCTCATGCTAGTAGAACCCAAAGGCATCCGCCCACTCCAGGAACATAAAGAGCCTCAAACAATTATATTAGGTCACGGGAATGACCTGATATAAATGTTACTGGTATTTGGCATATCAAATACTACACGAGCAGCTTGCCAGGCTTGCCGTCCGGGTGGCATACTGTTGTAGTCACCTCTAAATAAAGCATTTATTGATAAACTGTGCGCGCCGATAGCGGCGCGCGAGCCGGGCTATGATAGTCTGGTCTGCTGGGTGGAGTTGTGACGAGAGGGAAGTCCGGATGTGGAAAATGGCGGGCCCCATGGAGTGGGGATGGTGGTCTGGCTTATTGTGAGGCTCAGCTGGGATGGCAGACCAGGGCTAGAACCCGCCATGCCTCCTGGGCACCTCATGAGCAGCTGGGCACAGGGAGAGCAAGGGAGCAGCTCTGCCCCATGTCTGAGAGTCTCTGGTTCAGCATACCTGGGCCGGATTGAAAAAAAAACTGTTTGCAGGGTGGCTGTGGATGATCCGGGCTGTGATAGTCTGGTCTGCTGGGTGGAGTTGTGACTCCATGGGGCCCGCCATTTTCCACATCCGGACTTCCCTCTCATCACAAACACAAGATATTATCATTTATATGTGATATTTAGAATAAGTGTATTAGGGAATGCAATGGTTTAAAGGAGGATATTCTACCAACCTCGGTCCAAACATAGGGATGAGAAGGAAAGAAAGAGTGAAGGGGAGGAGGGGTAGAACTGATTGATGAGAAGCAACAGGGACCAGGACAGAGAGTCAGATACAAAAGTGGTGTTAGGAATGATAGAGTGAAATATCCAAAACCACAGGGTCAACAACACTGAAATCAAGAGACCAAACTTGATTTGCTGTTAACAATCAAACTTAGAAAGGTGCCTGCCAAGAGAGTCCACTCTCTGGGGGTGGTGAGGCAGAGAGCACACAGGGAGGGAACCTGGAAATACTCATTGGTGGAGAAAAGTTGACACTGGTTATGGGATCAGTGCTATGATATTGTATGTCTAAAATTCAACTATGAATACCTGTGTAAATCACAGTGATTTAATAAAAATTGGGAAAAAGTTATAAAAAAGAATTTTATGATATATTTCAATAGCATTTAGAAAAATTAAATTGTAAAGCTAAAAAATTGCCATAAAGTATTTTTAAACAATGACATAGTTTTCAGGGTACATCAAAATGACAAAAATAACACTTTCACGAAGTCTGAACAAGTAAAAGAGATAGCTAACTTTTTAAAATGCTAAAGCAAGATAACAAACCGGCACACACATGTTTGAAACCCATATGAAAGAATAAATTCTTTGTGTGTAAGAAAATCCTACAAACCAATCTGGAATAGAAAATTTAAAACTACCAAATAGATAAATAAGTAGAGCAATAAACAAATATTCATAAGAAAGCAAATGGCAGTGGAAAATAAATACATGGTATGTGTATGAACTGGCCCTGATTCTCATGTACTAACATTGATTTTTAGGAGTTAAAAAAACTTTTAAAAAAACACTTGATTTCATAAATCAAAGTAACACATAGCAACAAGATAATTTATAATTCAGTGAAGAGTAAGTTGAAATCAAGAGACCCAGACTTTAATAACCAAACTTAGAAAGTTTGCCAAGAAAACAGGTTGGATTGAGTGTGTAATAGGACAGAGAAGAGAACATGATAATAAAGATGAAGAGAAATGGTCAACTGGGAGGAGGACAGGGGACTGAAATATGAAGAGTTAAAGAGTATGCATGAAACCTCATCAGTAACGTTACTAAAAACCACAGTGCCAATAATTTATTTAAAAAGTGCACAAAAAGAGTGTTAATAGAGTGGGTAAGGGGTTTGCCTGGCATGCAGCCAACCTAGGTTTGATCCCCAGAATCCCAGATAGTCCTTTGAGCACTGCAAATACTGTTTTCTGAGAGCAGACTCAGGAGTAACTACTGAGCATTGCGCAATGTGGCCCAAGAACTTTAAAAAAGATGCCTGTCATAAAGATAGGTTTGTCAGTGGGAGAGAATCTGGGGACCTTGGTGTAAGGAAGTGGACACAAGTGAATAGATTATTACTGGAATACCGTATACATGAAACCCAACCATGAATAACTTTGTAATTAATAGTGCCTAAACACATTTTTTAAATAAAACAGACACAGTAATTGTACTTTAATAATATATTCACATGTATATTTACGTCTTTTTTAAATGCATATTTTAATTTGGATATGAACAGTATTATAGTACATACGGATAATTCAGATCCTCTAAATTTTTATAATCTATATTAATTTTTAGGTATTATTTTAGTTCTAAATACCATAACATTTGTGAAAAACTCTTACTGGTAGGCTTGTAAGCTTAATTCATCATTTTCAATATCTATTGCTGTTTGTTTTTTCATTTGTTTAGCTCTTAATTTGGCCTTTTTAGAGTTTTCTGTAACTTCGTGAAGTTCATTACTGAGTTGCTGGTAGAGTTCTGCTGCCTGAAACAAAAGACATTTTGTTAATGTGTTTACATAACTGCTAGTTAGAAAGATTACACGGGAGAAAGATCGGAGTCAGAAGAGTTCTGATCCAGATAAAAACTATTTATTGGGGGATGGACAATGCACAGCAGGTAAGGTGCTGGCTTGCAAACAACTGGCCTGAGCTTAATTCCTGGTAATCCACGTGGTTCCCACGCACTACTAGGAGTGATTCCTAAGTGCAAAGTAAGGGAGTAAGTTGGGCGCAGTCCCCAGATAAAAATTATTAAGCCTGAGAAACAGTGCAGGGGTCTCATGCAGAAGGTCCCGGGTCAATGAACCCAGCACAATTAGTCCCATGAGCACCAACAGGAGTGATCCCTGAGCACATAGTCAGAAGTAGCCCAACAAGAACAACAACAAAATGTCTAAGGAAGACAAATAATGAATACTGTACAATTCCATCATGATCAAGTTACAAAAGAGGTAGTTTTGAGTCATCCCCGTGGTTGTGGTCTTGTGTCTAGAAACAGTGTTACATTATGAGGCAAATTAATTTATAAAATAATCTCCTGGGTAGGGTCAGAGTGGATAATATTTTTTGTAGCTTCATGGACTGAGCTATTTGTTCAATTTGAAGGAATTTTAATTAATTCTTTTGAGCTCGATTTTCAAGCACACTGGCTGGGAGTCTTGCTTTTTAATTTTTTTAAAGCAACAAGGTTACAGTGGCAGGCCTCAAACCAAGGTCTCAAACCAGAGCCAAGGCAGCAGAATAAAAGCAAAACAAAGCTATGTAGAAAGAAAAACATGATACGTATTTCTCTCAGGCCAGTAATCATTCACCTGTACCCAGAAGCTATCAGAATGCTCAGAGCTTAAATAAGTTTTACCATTCTAAGTAACTTAATTTTTCTAATTTTAGGAATGATATCCTTTGTGCTCTTATTTTCCCTAAGTTCTCTCAGGCATAATTATTTAATTTTTAGGTCATGACTTTCTAATAGCAGGCACAAAAGAATGCATTTTTGTGTTGAAATAAGAGGAAAAAATATAATGATTAAAGCATACATTTATCAGATAGGGGTGGGGAGGTGGGAAGACCAATTTAGTTTTCTATCTCCTTCCTATATTACACTGAAGCTTCTTGTCAATTATTTATCCAATTAGTCATCATTCCAAAGCATTTGTTTCATCCTTGTTTTATAACAAGGAATCTTTTAGTCATGTTTGAAAACATTCACTATTGGCAATAATTTACATAGCATGTAGCTATGTATATCACATACACACAACATGCAAAATTATACAACTTAGAAGAGAACTTTTGTAACCAAATAACATTGGGGAAATATATGTTTATATCTATCAACTTTTTTTTTCCATTTCTAGCAACAATAATTGCTTCTTGAAATCAAATTAAAGGGAAATGTACTGAGCTAGGAAAACATGCTGGGCTGGGGGAGATAGTGCTGAAGGGTATATGCTTTGCATGCATGGGCTGCTGACTGATTTGTGGCACTGTGTGGTTCCCTGAACACTACCCGGTGCAACTCTGGTGGGCCCAGCATCATCAGGGAGCCCCTATAACCCCAGGATGGCGGAGCCATGCAGCAGTTGGCCAACATCCCCAACATCCCCAGGAGTTCCACAGGGCACCCTAAGCACAAACAACTGAAATTTATTATGAGGACCTCAGTAACACGAAATCATCGGGATTTGAGATTATGATATGTCTTCACAGAAATTTGTTACCACCCCACTCAGATAGCTTTCAAATTCAGATCGCTTGCTACTAATATTTAGAGCCATTAATATATGCTCACTAAACTTATCTTGCAGTCACTTCTATGATCACATTTATTTTATATGTAAATGCACGAATAAATGCACAAAGGTTAAATAAGTACCTGAAACTAAATGGGATAACATATGGCAAGCATAGGTAGGTCCTGTGGCTGTTCCTTAGCACAGCAAGTTTCCCAAGCTCTGCTAAGCGTGATAAAGTTCAATAAAAACAAACAGATTATGGATGAAATTGACGTACCAAAGGTGTGGAATGGGGAGAGCTGTGGCATCTAAGGGGAGGGCCCTATGGAGAGTTGTAGGGAACATGGGCATTACGGGGGCATACTTAGTGTATGGCAACACTGATAACTACAACAAAAACATGTACACTCTTGTAAAACCAATGTTATCTCAAAATAAAATGACAATAAATGAAACAAAATTCATTTACTCATTTACCTCATATTTATTTTTATAGTGTTCCTGTAAATTATTAAATTCATGGCGCTGCTTTTCCATTAAAAGAGGAACTTGACTTTGCATGTATTCTATGTCTGCTTGAATTTTTTCATTGAATATCTCTAAATTTTCCTTTTGTTCCTGGAGGTATTTAAGTTTATGTGTTTTGTTTTCAATTTGCCATCGCAATTCTACTATATCTTTTAAAAAGGCATCATGTACTGTACATACAAGAAAAGAAATGAGATTTTATGTTAAAAGCTCCAAAAAAATATTTAGCCATACATAAATGATATATTTTAGTTTGAGTATTAAGTTATATGTAAACTTTAATAAAAATTAGTTAATATAGTATTAGTTTATAAAATACATTGCTTTTTATTTATTATTGAAGGTATTAATATGCTTTATAATTTGATACTTGCTTTATTATAAAACTGTTTATTATAATCAATGTGTATACTTAGTTATGTATAAGAAATGTATATAACTCTAATATGAGAAAAAATTGCCATTCGCTAAACCATCTAAAAGTAAAATGATACAGTATAAGTTATAATTAATATAAAGGAAAATAAAAATGGTAATTAATTTCAGATTACACAATCATATATCAAATACCCAAAAGAATAAATTAATTGTAGACAAGACTTCTCCTATGAAATTAAAATATAAAATAAGTTTATCTTCATAAGCAAGATGCTAAAACAGAATAATCCATTGATAAGAACAAAACTAAAACTGCATAAATTTAATAGTAAACCTAGCACAAATCAGTTGTGTCCATAGAAAGAAAGAAAGAAAGAAAATGCCAAGGAATACTATAAAAGTGAATTTGAATAAATTATAAAGGGAATTTTTTTTCTGCATAAAGTACTTTGTAAACATTGATTTTCTTTCATAGAGTGAAACAAAGACCTTTAATGCACTCCCATTCTAAGGATGGAGACCTATGAACTCTCAGAGTCATATCATGACTTTATAATTAGTGTGTCTTTAGGTGAGCATATATTTAGTCATAAGGCTCCTATTTCAATTTAATATATCCAAATGGGTTGGCAAGGGCTTCAGCGTTTCAGAGAATTTCCCATCTAAATCTAACATTGATTCTTACTAAAATCTCTAAAGAATCCCATTTAAAACTTAAATGTTGGTCATAGTGAACTCACTAGTTTATTGAAAACTTATCAAGATATTTTTAGTGTTTTTTTTCTAAATCAAATCAAAGACATTAAAAAACCTGGCAATGGAAAAATTAATTGATTTTAAAGGATTTTATCTCTAAATTCATAATGAACTCAAAGTTGGAGATTTTAATGCCTTGTCTCAACAATGTTATATAGAAAACCTGAGACTTAAGACTTTAGTAGTATTTTCAAACAATTTGACTTAAAGCAATATTTAAACTTTACATAACAGTAAGATATGCACTAATTCAACCTCACACAGATTCTACAAGACATACAAAATATGAGACAACTTTACTGTAAAACAATGAAATTTTTTTCTAAAAAATTAAATTAGAAACTAGTGGTTGGAAAGATTGTAAGGGGATCCAGTTTGAATTCCAAAGCACTATCTCTGGTAGTAGCTCTGCAGTTAACCCTCTACTAACCCTCCCACCGCCATATAACCGTGTTGGTCCCCGACACCATTATGCTGGGAGCACTGCATGTATCTTTAAGGCTCAAGCAAGGAGCTATAACAGTAGGTAGGTATCTCCAGAAGTAGCTCTCAGACACTGCTAGGCATCATTATCCACCCCCACACCCCCAGAAAGAATTCAACAGGAAGAGATGTAAGAAGAATATGATTATTCTCATACATTGAAAATTAAAAAGTAACTTCTAAGTAAATAAATAAAAAGTAGTCTAAAAAAGAGAGCTCACTTCTTGTCATCTACCCCAATTGCCCCAGACTGTTTTGAAAAGATATTTGTACTCCTATTTTAATCGAAGCTCTATTCAGTATGATCTGGAAATAACCCAGTATTCAAAAACAGAGAAATGAAAAACAAAATTGTGCTATAGGCAAATGTAAATAAAATAATACCATTCAGCTATATAACAATATTCTTAGGCTATAAAACAATACCATTCGCCTAAACGTCTTTTTTTAGAAGACAAAGTTATGCAATTGGCTGCTGTGTGAATGTAATAAAGGATATCATGATGAATGTGGGCAGCGGGAAAGGACCAGATACAGAATGATTTCTCACATATGGAAGCTATAAAGAAATCTAGTAAGAGGAGCTGGAGAGATAGTACAGAAGGTAAGGTGCTTGTCCTGCAGGAACTTAATGCAGGTTTGATCCACACCACCACAAATGTCCCCATACACAAGTATCACAGGAGTGACCACTGAGCACAGAACCATCAACAAGCCCTGAACACAGCCAGTGTGACTGAAAACCCAAAATGAAAACAAAAAAGAAGCTGGAATTGTGATGCTATTTTTTTCTTTCATTAGAAAGGGGGAGAATTCATGAAGCCATAAATATACATAAAGAAATATATATAAATATACATATATATTAGCATAATAGCCATATATATTAGCCATAAAAGAAATATATAAATATACATATTTTATATATATAGCCATAAATATACTTAAATATACATAAAAGAAAAGAATCTATAACAGCAGGTTCAATGGGAGTAGCAGAGAATTCTTAGCTATTACCTCATTTGTACCTAAGTAGAATATTATAAAATGGAGTCCTTTATGTTAAAAAAAAATCTTTTGCCATACATATACAAGTGCCATCATTGGTAGGATCAAAAGCAAAAAAAGCATTTCTACTGGTTGTCTTTTTGATGGGGAAAATAAAAAGCATTTTATGGAATATGGTTGCTTTAAATATGCCAGGAATTGCCATATTTTTAGAGAGAAAGTGACCACGCAGAGAGGAAAGGAAACAAGGGTAGAGATACATCAGTTGGTTCCATCTCCCATGGTTGCTTATCACTGCTTATCTTTGGTTAAACCAAATAGAAATATGAAGTTCAAAATATAACTATAAATAAGATATATCCTTCTCATGGGCTACAAACGATACAATGGGAATAGGAAATGGATTGATTTAAAGGAGGAAAATAAGTATATAAAAAATAAATTAATTTCACTAATTTTATAAATTGTTATCTAAACATCTAAAAATAAAATGTTAAAGTTGTCAAGAAAATTAACAGATTTTCCTAAAAAACACACAACTTTCAGAATAAAAATTATAAATATGTAATTTTAAAATTAATAATAAATTCATAAAATTTAAATATGACATACTATATTTATCAATATGAAGGCAAAATATTCTTGAAATCACATCACTTTCTAGTAATATTTTCAAACAGAATAACTTAGGCTAATGAATGCATAGTAAAAAATAAGTTTAAATTTCACTGTATACATAAGATGCTAAAAATAAACCAGATTAACAGACTTTTCTGGTTTTCAGTATATATTTGTAATAGAATTGAACAAAAGGTAACCCCAGCACTAAATTAGTAATACAGGGATGTTGTTCATCATTTAAAATGCATTTAGTAGATACTCAGATTCTCGACACAGGTATCTTAATTTAATTTTATGCTAATTATTAAGTGGAACACCAAATGGACCCCAAACTATAATGTATAAATTCCCTTATAAAAGGCAAGTTGGAGTATATATAAATTAATCCACATAAAATTTAACTGTCTCTAATTTTTTTAACTTAAATTAATATTTTCTTATACTACCATGAGATATACAATTACAAAGTTGTTCTTGTTTGGGGGTTTCGGTCACACAGTGTTCCAGCACCCATCCCTCCACCAGTGCCCATTTCCCACCACCAATGTCCCTGATTCCCTCCCCTCTCCCCAGTCTGCTTCTATGGTAGGTCTTTATCTCTTTTCTCTCTCTCTCTCTCTCTCTCTCTCTCTCTCTCTCTCTCTCTCTTCCTTCTCTTACATATTGTGGATCAGATCAAAATGGATTAAAAATCTCAATATCAGACCCGAATCCATAAAGTACGTTGAAGAAAATATAGGAAAAACCCTCCATGACATTGAAGCTAAAGACATCTTCAAAGGTGAAACACCACTAATGAAGCAACTAGAAACAAAGATAAACGTATGGGACTAAATAAAACTAAAAAGCTTCTGCACCTAAAAAGAAACAGTTACCAAGATACAAAGACAGTCCACGGAATGGGAAAGAATATTCACCCAATACCCATTTGATAAGTGGTTAATATCCAGGATATATCAGGCACTGGTACAACTTTACAAGAAGTAAACAGCCACTTGATCACTTAAATCCTGTTATTCATCTATCTGCTCGAGCAGGCGCCAGTAACATTTCCATTGGACCCTATCACGCTCCAATGTAGCCCAATGGCATCTGGTTGATTCAGGAATATGAAGAGCCTCAAACCGTTCCTTCAGGGTCTTGACAAGGAAGACACAGATACACCTGGCAGAGCAGAAACCAGCTTTCCCCGTTGAACCCTCTGCATTCCATGGACCACGAGGAGCAACTTCTGACCCGAATCCACCATCCCGATAGAGCCTTGGAAGAGCCCAGAGAAACCCCCACACCTTGCTGGTAGCGATATTCACAATCCACACTCTGCAGCTCATAAGATCTCCACCCAGCAGATTAATCCAGTCTCCAACCCAGCTTATCAAAAACCCAGCCTACAAGGACCCACTCTGCAGAGACCTGCCCTTCAGAGGAGAGTATTTCAAGCCCAGGAATGCTTGAGCCTAAGACACACATACACTCGGCAGAGCAGAAACCAGCTTTCCCTGTTTCGCATGGCCACTGTGCGGCCGTGCAATTTACCTCCAAACTACCGTGAATATTTTACCCACCCCTCTGAGAGAGCACCACAAAGTAATGAGAATATAGAGCCTGCACGGCAGAACCTGGCAAGCTGTCCGATGCGTGTTCGATATGCCAAAACCAGTAACAGAAATGTTTATTTTCCTGAGCCCGAAAGAGCCCTTAATACAGCAGCAGTAAGAAAGGTGAACAAGCAGTGCCTGATAAGTAAACAGCCAACCCCACCAAAAATGGGGAGAAGAAATTAACAGAAACTTCGACAAGGAAGAAATTAGGACTGTCTCTAATTTTGATCACAGCTGCAGCTGCTTCTGTTACTACTTATCCCATCAACTCCAACAAAGGATCTCTTTAATGCAAAAAGCGAAGAGAACTCTGTATATATGTATACAGATATATACATAAATATATATAAGTATACACAAATATATATGTATATTTATATATACATATATAAATATATGTATATATTTATAAGAAGTCTATCTATGCAATTATAAGTATAAAGTGTGTATATCATGCGTTCTACTAAAACGGGATAAAAGGAAACAAGAACTTAAAAGTATAGATAAGTTGTCTAATCATTTAGTTGTCTAATAGTAGTTCTTGCTAATTCCTGGAATGTGTACAACCTTTAGGGTTTATAGTGGATTGTGTTTGACACATAAATGAATGGCCGTTGACTCAGAGTAATAATTAATAGCATTCCTTTCATTTCTCAAAGATGTCTGGTATAACTGACAGCTTATATATGGATACTCTAATGGAACCCATTTATAAAGTATGGGAAGCCTGAGTTAAATCTTCTACCCTATTATAGTATAAAAACTTATAGATTTAAGCTAAATCAAGTAGTCGTAAGCTAGACATAGTGTTTGGAGAACAAAAAACTTGAAGACTTTTAGGATGTTAAATAATTTACAGTGGTCCCTCACTCTGCAGTCTAAAAAGAGAATATGTTTTCTTAAATCCATTTTTTTTAAAAGAGGTGGCTTTCAAGCAACCCTGACAGCTCCACTGGCAACTCTTAAGACAAGGAGGCAGGTGGTTTGTTGCAAAGGACTGTGGGTTCCATGGATTGTTAAGTCTACCTTGGAAGAGCTTAGTGGTCTTGAGGGCTGCATCCCGCGATAGTTTGAGGACCACTACGTGGTGCAAGGATCACACACATGCTAGGCAGATACCCTCATCTTTGTCCCAACCCCCCCATACTTCCTTCTTGAAATATTAGTAAGTTGCATGACTCACTTCACTGCTCTAAGTTCCCCAAGCAAATATAGTATAATATTTAAAATATAGTATTCTCAGACACAGATCAGTATAATTCATAAAATATCATGTAGCGTTCTCTCATGTTTCCTGGATTTATACATATGGCTAAGGCTTATCAAATTGCAGTCACTTTTATTTCTAACTTCATAGGACTGGAGAGAAATCAACATGATGAACGACCTAAAACCTGAGCTGCGCAGGAGGAAGAGAGCAGCATGGAATGCCTTCAAAGGCATCGAAGAAATAGCTAAAAGGACAAAGAACCTCCGGCTCCGGGCACATCTCTTTGACTCCACTGTTCTCCCTGCATTAACATATGCCTCAGAGACCTGGGCCCTACAAAAGCAGGATGAGAATGCTATTCGGGTCTCCCAGAGAGGAATCGAAAGAGCTATGCTTGGAATATCACGCCTCACTCAAGTGAGAGAAGGAATCGGAGTTCTGACCTCCGTCGCTATTCCAGAATAAGGAATGCTGTCTCCTTTGCCAAGGCATTGAAAATCAGATGGGCTGGACATGTAATGCGATTTGGAGACAACCGCTGGACTAGAGCCATTACCGACTGGATCCCACGGGCTGTCAAAAGATCACGTGGCTGCCCACCTACAAGATGGTCAGATTTCCTTGTCAAGACCTTGAAGGAATGATTTGAGGCGCTTCATATTCTTGAATCAATCAGATGCCATTGGGCTACATTGACACGTGATAGGGCCCAATGGAAATGTTACTGGCACCCGCTCAAGCAAATCGGTGAATAACGGGATTCAAGTGATCAAGTGATAGGACTGGAGAGAGAGCACAGAGTTTAAGACACTTAATTTTCATGTGGCAGACCCCTGTTTGATCCCTGAAGCCTTATGGTTCTTTATGCATTACCAAATGCATCCTGAAGGCTTTCCCCAAATACTAGTGAGTGTAGTCTTGGAGGCCCTGAGCACCACAATGCACCTGTGGTGGGTGGGGGAAGGGGCTTTTGGGGTGCTGGGGAATCCCTAGCACTGCATGACTAGAGCAGTGCCACATGCTCCGTTGGCTGAGAATTGCTGGAAGGGGCCACCCTAATTAACAATTTTTTTTGAAACTTGTAATTGTTGATATATAGCAGTGATAGGAATTGTTTGCCAAATATTTTCTGCATCACTTTTGGGTACCAAAAATTCCACATAATTCCAAAATATTTTTTTAAATTGTACATATTTGTTTCCTCAGTACAGTCCAGATTTATGCCTATGAACCTGACATAATAAGAACACCTGACAGAATGGGAAAGAATATTCACCCAATACCCATCTGATAAGGGGTTAATATCCAGGATATATCAGGCACTGGTACAAATACATAAGAAAAAAACAGCCAACCCCATTAGAAAATGGGGAGAGGAGATGAACTGAAACTTTGACAAGGAAGAAATCCGAATGGCCAAAAGGCATATGAGAAAATGCTCATCATCACCAATCATCAGAGAGATGCAAATCAAAACAACAATGAGATATCACCTCACACCACAGAGAATGGCCCATATCCAAAAGGGTAAAATCAACAAGTGCTGGCGTGGATGTGGGGAAAAGGGGACTCTCATACACTGTTGGTGGGAATGTCGACTTGTACAACCTTTCTGGAAAACAATATGGACATTCCTCCAAAGACTAGAAATTGAGCTCCCCTTTGACCCAGCCATACCGCTCTTGGGAATATACCCTGGAAAGCCAAAAACACACAGTGGAAACACAATCCGCACTTTTATTTTCATAGCAGCACTATTCACAATAGCCAGAACCTGGAAACAACCAGTATGCCCGAGAACTGATGACTGGATAAAGAAACTGTGGTACATCTACACAATGGAATACTATGCAGCTGTCAGAAAAAATGAAGTTATGAAATTTTGCTATAAATGGATGGATATGGAAAGAATCATGTTGAGTGAAATTAGTCAGAAGGAAAGAGAGAGACATAGAATGACTGCATTTATTTGCATGACATAAATATACTAGGTGGTCTTACCGAAAGTGGAAATTACCACAAGCGTGTGGGAGTCAGAGGTTAGTTTAGATAGAGAAGGGAACATGTGTGAATAAATGTCTAAAGTTCTGATGTTGACATAGAACTGAGCATTAAATACAGACAAAAATGCAAATGATGGCTTCTAAGTGTACGTAGTGCAACCCACAATGTGTGGGAGAAGGAGGAGAGAGAGAGGGAGAGGAGAGGAGATAAAGAACCTGCCATTTAGGCAGTATGTGGAAGGGGGAGGGAATTGGGGACATGGGTGGTGGCTGGGGGCACTGGTGGAGGGTGGGGTGCTGGAACACTGTGTGACCGAAACCCCCAAGCGTGAACAGCATTGTAATTGTATATCTCACGGTGGTATAATAAAATGTTAAAAATTAATTAATTAATTAATTAATTAATTAATTAATTAATTAATTAAAAGAAAACAAGAACACCTGTCAAAAGGTGCACTGGTATGGCCCGGGAGGTAGCTCAACAGGATAGGATACATACTATGCATGCAGGAGCCCGGCTCGACCCTGGTACCACCTGACCCTCAGCACTGCCAGAGTGACGCCTGACCACCTAGACTGGAGTGCCCTGAGCACCGGTGGGTGTGGCCATGCAAGTCATCCAAAATTTTAAAAAATGCACAGTCAGGATGCAAAATGTTAGGGTCACTCTAAAGGATCAGCATATTTTATTTAGATTTTTCAAATAATCATGTTTCTACAACAAATTCAATGACACTGTGAAAAAATTCTTATTCTTACCTTTCTGCACAGCTAATGGGATTTTCTGAAGTCTCCAGACTGACCAGGAATCTATTTTCATGCTCAAGTTTTTCCTTCTTAATTTTTGCTTCAGTAAAGCATCTTCAGCTTCTGCTCGGTCAGTTTCTAGACATTTAATGAGATAGATGGCCTCAGCTAGCAATGTTTCGATTTCCTTTTTTAATTCTGGACACTTTTCTATTTAAAAGAAGGATGTAGGGGTCAGAGAGATAGTACCCTGAGTAAGGAGATTATCTTGCATGCTGCCAACCAGGGTTCAATCACCTACACCACATATTGTTCCAGGAGCTTCTCCAGGGGCTAAGAGAATATTGGAAAAATTATAATTTTAAAGTTTTGCCATCACAAATAAAATCATAACACTAAATAATAACCTTTGAAGATATTTTAAATTAACATTTTATAAAATAATTAGAAAACTTAAATCTCAATCAGTATCTTCATGTTATCATCAGGGAAAAATATCAAATATTCTCTATAAAAGCCCTATACAGAGTTTATGTTTTTAAATGATGTTTGTACTCTTCCATTTATGAAAAAAAAAGTTTAACCTACTGATTTATCAGAAAAATATTGAAAATCGTCAGATAGTTCCTAAAATAAAAAACACTATGTTCCTTGTTTCTCAGATAATTACAAGATAATCCTTGCCAGAATGTGTCATTTCTAAATTCTGTTTATTGTTATACTTAAATTTATCCTGTTTTTTCTTTGGTGCTCAGGTCTTAATCCTGCAAGCCAGGGACTGAATCTGGGTTAGCCAAAACCAAGGCAAGCAACTTGCCCTCTGTACCGCTGTACTACCTCAAAAATTTACTTCTTTAATACAAAGTATTTGTGATTCCCATGTCATAGCTCTGTGATAAAATGTTTTAATGTTAACAGGACGATTAACCTGGGCGTTCATTAATTTGTTTCTGGAAAAAATGGGAAAGAAGCCAACTATGTTATACACGAGTTCTCTTGGACAATATTGTCAAGCAGGACAGGCATGAATTCCATTCGGGTGAGATTTAAACTTATGAAAGGTGGCTTTTGTCAAAAATGAGACATAACAAGAGAATATAAATGCCAAGCAAGAAAAAGTTCCCAAGGAACTGAGTCTAGAAGAAAAATCTTGTAACTGGATTGAGAAGAAAAACAGTATATATAGACATTTGTTTTATTTACTTTTGGACAATAAACACAATTCTCTACTAGAAGGTGTTATTATATAATTTTAATTTACTTATATGGTTATTATCTATCATATCAATACTATAGTTTAAGCTACAAATTTAAGTTCAGCAGAAAGAGTTTTATTTCTTTTTTTTTGCTGTAGATAATATTTTAATAAAATCAATAGATATTTTAAAACAGACGATATTGTAGCACTTATTTAGTATCAAATTGAACTAGAAAATTCCAAACTAATTACTTTAATTCATTTTCTAATAGTATTTCTATATTTAAGAATGCCTTCTTGGGCCAGAGAGATAGTACAGAGGGTAGGGCACTTGCCTTGCATGAAGCTGGTCTGGGTTTGATCCCTAATATTCCACATGGAACCCCGTGCCCACCAAGAGGGATTCCTGAGTACAGAGGTAGGAGAAAACCCTGAGTACTGCTGGATGTGGCCGACCCCCATCTCCAACCCCATAAAAAGCCTTCTACATATCATTGAAATTTCTGACATTAAATACTTCAATTTTTTTCTTACTTTGAAAATTCTTTTTGATGCTGATGTGTTTGGTTGTGGTGGTAGCCCATGTTAGCGTATCTGGGTGCTGTGTTCACACTCAGCTGTGTACTCCCAGGGGTTAGGCTTACTTTGATGCTTTCATTGGTACCTTTTTTTTTTTTGCTTTTTTGGGTCACACCCAGCAATGCTCAGGGGTTTCTCCTTGCTCTGAACCCAGGAATTAACTCCTGGCGGTGCTTGGGGGGACCATATGGGATGCCGGGATCGAACCCAGGCTGGCACAGTCCAGCCACGTGCAAGGCAAATGCCCCACCCGCTGGGCTTTTGCTCCCACCCCGTCACAGGACTATTAAGGGTAGTAGAGCTGCAGGAACTAGACGGTTGAGCTCATGCCTTCATGCCTACACGCAGCACTTCTAATCAATCTGCAGACCTGTAGACTCTGACGCCATCTGCCCCCTCCCCAGTTTTTGGGCTACACTAGAGGTCTTCAGAGCATACTGTTGGCTTTGTACACTGCGATCACTCCTGGCTGTACTTGGAGGACCGTATGTGGTGCCAGGGATCAAACCCTGATAGGCCGTGTGCCAGGTAAACTCCTTACCGAGGTACAATCTGGATCAACCCTGGATGGCCGAGTGCCAGGTAAACTCCCTATCAGGTACTATCCATCTTGCCCATCAACTTCAACTCTTCTTTTCTATTTTTTTTTTTTGCTTTTTTGGGTCACACCCGGCGATGCTCAGGGGTTACCTCCTGGCTCTGCACTCAGAAATTACTCCTGGCGGTGCTCGGGGGGACCATATGGGATGCCGGGATCGAACCCAGGCCGGCACAGGCCGGCCGCTGCAAGGCAAATGCCCTACCCGCTGGGCTATCGCTCCGGCCCCAGTATTGTATTTTTCTTTTTTTTTTTTTTTAATTATTTATTATACCACCGTGAGACATACAATTACAAAGGTGCAATTGGTTCTTGGCAATACAGTATTCCAGCACCCATCCCTCCACCAGTACCCCATTTCCACCACCAATGTACCCCACCCCCTTCCACTCACCCCCAGGCTGCCTTAATAGCAGGTAGCCCTGCTTCTTCTCCCTCTCTCTATCTCTGCATCTCTCTCCCTCTTCTTTTACACATTGTGGCTAGCCCTGCAGATATTTATTTATTTATTTATTTATTCCACCTTTTCTCCTCTTTTTTTTTTTAATTGAAGGATGCTCATGTGGAGTCCTGGCTCCACAGGGTTCCAAGATGCACCCTCCACCCGAACCCATCTCCCATCACCAACGCCCTGTCTCCCCTCCCCTCCCGAATCCCAACCACCCGGCGGGCTCTATATGTCATCTCCTTCCTCTGTATATCTCCCTCTCAGCAAACCCTCCTGCTGTTCGCAGAATGCAGTGTACCAAAAAACATCATTGTTTCACCACCCTAGGGGCCCAGGCCGCTTGCGGCCGCGCGACCTGGGCTCAAACCGGCTTTGCTGGTCCTCTGGTCGTGGGACGTTTTCCCAGCGTCTGGACAACGAAAATGGTGGCTAGTGTGGTGGATGAGTCCCATCCGGCTGCTTCCGGGACCCCCGGAGGCGACGGGCCCCACTCCCAAAGCCCATCTGCCCTCCTCGGGGTTCCATAGTCAGCTGAGGCCCGGCGCGAGCCAGGCTCCCGCCTCCCGAGCCGCCTGCAAGACTCTGGATGCCGGGCCCGTCAGCGGCTTCCTGGGCGGGAAACCGGGCTCGCCACGATGGAGGGGGTAGGGGTGACCACGCCTCCGTCTGACGACTTCCCAGTGCTTCCCGCCTCTTGGAGCCGAAGAGTTTTATTTCTTAGTGGGCTTTCCAAAGAAATGCAACAAGCTATTTAAAAGGTATTCTTTAAAAAAAGGTTTTGTATTGTAAATGAATGAGCAAAATAATTTTATGATATGATTCTTTATATGGTCTCTATGTGGTCTATTATATATTTTTCAAATTCTACTACATCCTAGTAAGTACACACACAAACACACACACACATATCAACTGTATTTTCCAAATGGCTTATGATTCGTTCTGTGTATGTAATATTTAAGACTGAAACCAATGAAATTAATGCCATTTAAAATTAAATCACTTTCAGGGCCAGAGCGATGGCACAGCACATAGGGTGTTTGCCTTGCACACGGCCGACCCATGTTTGATTCCCTGGCATCCCATATGGTCCCCTGAGCAACACCGGGAATAAATCCTGAGTGTAGAGCCAGGAGTAACCCCTGAACACTGCCGGGTGTTACCCAAAAAGCAAAAAAAAACCCATATATATATATATATATAATCACTTTTTCTTGGATTTTAGACATATACATATATTATCCATTATGCTTTACAAGGTATTTTTATATTATTCCAGTGGTGACATTAAAATAAAATGTTGTGTGTTTAAATTTTTTGGGTGTTACTCCTGGCTCTGCACTCAGGAATTACTACTGGAATTGCTGGGGGCACCATATGGGATGCTGTGGATCACAGCGAGGTTCACTGCAAGCAAGGCAAACTCCCTACCTGCTTTATTATCCCTCTGACCCCTGTGCGTTTAAATTCAGATGTCTCCAATTTACTGTTTTCTTTCTCACTTTTTCTCAGAATAAAATCCCAATGAACTTACCCGTTTAATGCCAAGTCAGTGGGCAAGAATATGAAATTATTTTTGTTGTAGAAGCACTTAATTACACTAAATCTTCCTCATCCTAATATGGCATTCTGTCTTAATTAATATTCATATTTGGTTTCTATTTTGCCTTTTTTAGGGTCACACCCAGCAATGCTCAGGGGTTTCTCCTGGCTATGCGCTCAGGACTTACTCCTGGCAGTGCTCGGGGGACCATATGGGATGCCAGGGATCAAACCCGGGTCGGCTGCGTGTAAGGCAAACACCCTACCAACTGTGCTATCACCCGGCCCCCATATTTGTAATTAAAAATAAATCAATTTAACTATTGTTGTGACCAGTAATATATCAATATTTCCTCCAGAATTTTTATATATAAATTAAGAAGTAATTAATGAAGTTATTGTCTTTATTGCAAACAGTGAAATGGAAAGCAGCAGAAATAAAATCTCACTATGAATCACCAAAAATAAAGTAGTTATGTTTTAATATCAACTCCAACATTTGTTGATCCTTCACTAAATGAAGGTATTTAAGCTGGTTTTGAAGTAAAATGAGGAGAAACTAAAACGGACTATATCCACATAAACTGCTCTAATTCTGTCTTTAAAAAATTGTGCTAGTACATAAGTTATTTTACATTTAGATATTGTACTAGGATAGTAGTTTTATATTTCACATATTATACAACAGTGACATCCACTATGGTAAATGTGAGCCATATAAAACTATGATTATCACTTGTCATTTGTATCACTTGTCTTCCAGTTGTTCATCAATTTGCTCGAGCGGAGCGGGCACCAGTAAACATCTCTAAACGTCCTGTCACAAGCAAGTGTAGCCCAAGGGCATCTGTTCACTCCAGGAACACGAAGAGCCTCAAACCATTCCTTTCAGTCATGGGAATGAGTTCTAAAATTGTTACTGGTTTTTGGCATATCAAATACAACATAGGTAGCTTTCCAGGCTCTGCCGTGTAAGTGGTATACTCTCAGTAGTAGGCACTCATCTCGAGCTTTACTGATGAACCTCAACAGGGAGAGATCTGATTTTCTCTTAGGTGGAGCTCTGGGGAGCTGTGGAGTCCAGATGTTGAGAATGATTGACCTCATGGTGTGGGGATTCCCCTGGCTTCTTGCTAGGCTCACTGGAATGACGGGCCATGGCTAGAACCTACCTAGAACAGTATACAGTGTGTAAACAAATTAAAAGTTAGACTAAAAATAATTTATTGGGTTCAGAAAGATAGTAGAGCAAGTTAAGAAGCTTGTCTTGCGTGCACTGACCTAGGTTTGATCCCCAGTACTACATATGGTATCTAATGAGTACCACAAGGAGTGACCTCTGAGTGCAGAGCCAGAACTAAGACATGAACAAAACTTGTTATGGCCCCGAAACAAGAGCAATTAAATCCTGTCTTCAAGTTTTCAATGTCTAGATTGAATTTACTCAATTCAACAGTATGATATAAAATAATTTATCACAGAAAATTCTACTCGACAGTCTGTTTAAATTATAGTTTCTTGAGAGATGGGCAGTATCCATCATATACTCAGAATATGGTTTACGATAATGATTAATATTTATTTAATTAATCACTAAGAATCAAACCCTAAACATATTTATTGAGAAAGTGATAAATATATAAAACAAAACATCAATGTGAATGTAGATATCTCTTATCTAAACATAAAATATACTTTACCCCCTCTCTTCTGGTTTAACTTCTGCCATTTCTGTAGCAATACTCCATTCTTTTGAGGCTTCTGTGGAAGAAATTCTGACCCTACACAATTAAAAAAAATTAGCAAATCAATAAAAAAGAGCTGTAATTACAGTTAGTAAAACAAATTTTAAGTAATACTGTTTTACTAAATTTTAAATACTGATGGTTAAGCTTATACATGCTAATTCTACTATACAAGCAATAAATGGCAAAATTTTAAGCAGTAATCAACTTTATTCTTTGTGGTAAAATAAACTTAATATAAACTTGCTCGAGTTTTGAGGTGACTACTAGAGTATCCCCTCTGCATGGCAGAGCCTGGCAAACAACCCATGTCGTATTTGACATGCCAAATACCAGTAACAATTATAGACCTCATTCCCATGACTTGATGGAATGGTTTGTGGCTCTTTATGTTCCTGGAGCGGGATGATGCCCTTGGGCTATCTCGAATGTGACAGGACATATTGAGATGTTACTGGTGCCCGCTCGAGCAAATTGATGATATATGGAAAGACAGTGACAGTGACAATATAAACTTAAAATATTATAACTGACCTAAGAAGTTCTATGGGGATATTGAATCAGAAGTTTTGTAATGAAACTACTTTCCTTAGTATTACTATCAGAAATGGGAGTTTATTTAGATGAGTTATTTACCTAATTTCAATTTAGCAGTTTTGAGATCTATATAAGATTAAAAAATCAAAAAATATATTCTAAGTTTGAGGTCAATAATGGCACTTAAAAAAATAATGGCACTTTAATTTGGGTAAACATCTAAATTATAATGTCACTTATTTTCTAAAATATTTTTCTAGTTAAAGTTCCATTATATCAGATAATGGATTTTCTTATCACTATTTCAATGTTTGAACTCACTCCAAACATTGAAATAGTGATAAGAAATTCCGACTTCCAACCCGAGTCCACCATCCCGATAGAGGCTCAGAAGAATCCAGAGCAACGCCCACACTATGCTGGCAGCTATCTTCACCATCCACACGCCGCAGCTCATAAGGTCTCCACCCAACAGATGAAGCCAGTCTCCAGCCAGCTTGTCAGAAACCCAGCCTACAAGGACCCAGACTGCAGAGACCCGCCCTTCAGAGGAGAGTATTTCAAGCCCAGGAATGCTTGAGCCACAGACGCAGATACACCCAGCAGAGCAGATACCAGCTTTCCCAGTTGTGCACAGCCGCAGCGTGCCATCTGCTACCAAATTACCATGAATATTCTACCCACCCTCTGAGAGAGCCCAACAAATTACTGAGTGTACAGTGCCTGCACGGCAGAGCCTGGCAAGCTGTACGATGTGTATTCCATATGCCAAAACCAGTAACAAAAATGTTTATTTTCCTGACCCGAAAGAGCCGTTAATACAGCAGCAGTAAGAAAGGTGAACAAGAAGTGCCTGATAAAATTTCATGGCCAACCTCGGCTGCAAAACGAAGAAGGACTAAAATGACTGTCTGTAATTTCAATGCACGACGCTGGCATCGGAAGCACATATCGAGGATCTGATGATGCAAGCGCAAAACATCAAGTACAACAACATTGGTCTGACTGAGATGAGGAAGCATCAGTTGCATTACGCTGTATTTGACACTGGAGAAGAACTGTTCCTTGGAACATGTGACAAAAAGAGGTGTCGGTGGCGTTGGTGTACTTGTCAACACGAACATGGTCATCAACAATGATTCATTTGAATGCCTAACAAACTGGATAGGACAATTATACTTGAAGAGATGTGGCCCACTGCCAGCAATTTCTATCTTCGTTGTCTACACACCAACATCCACATACAAGGAAGATGAAATTGAGAAATTCTACATGGAACTGGAGGAGTTAGAGGAGTTCTATAAAAAAGATCACACCTTCTACAAGATCATAGTTAGTGATTTTAATGCCAAGATAGGAGCGAGAAGATCAGCTGAAGAACTCCATATCGGGACCCATGGCCTAGAATGGAACGAACAGGGTGAGAGACTATCTGAGTTCATCATGTCCACCAAGACCATTCATGGGAACTCACAGTTCCAGAAGGCTGAAGCGAAACGTTGGACATGGGAATCTCCTGGTGGACAGTTCCACAATGAAATTGACCACATCATCTTCAATCGACGGTTTGCCTGACCAATATCACTATCATCCCAAAATTCCAAACAGGATCGGACCACTGTCTCCTTCATGCAAAATTCTACTTCACACAATGGGGAGAAAAGGCTGCAAAGTTTAATAAGAGAACTCCCAGAATGACCACCAACTGGAAACTCTTTAGCACCATTGCAGCAACATGGGAAGATACCATCATTGACCACATCGATGAATAATACAACCGACTGTTTCAGCACCTCCATGATTGTGCGAAGAATGCCGAGAGAAAGACACAAAAGGATGCCTGTCTTCAGAAACTCTTGAGGTCATTTGCCAGTGTGGCAAGGCATAAGCCTCAGGTGACCAAATTATAACATCCAAGCTTGCAAAGCGGTGCAGAGAAGCAATAAAGGAAGACCTCCAAGAGAGAAGAGCAGAAATACTGGAAGATGCAGCAGAAGCTGGGAAAAGCATTTGCACTGCCAGCCTGTCCTTCCCCAACTATAAGACCAAGATAACTGCCCTTGGACACCCTGATGTATCTATCACATCTTCCAGAAAGGCAATGGAGAAGATTATCCATGACTTCTACTCAGATCTCTTTGATAGCCACATCCGTCTGCCCACATACCAAATTCCACAGGATGGATATGTCGTTCCCAATGTTCTCCCTTCTGAAGTCCGACATGCCATTTCATCAATAAAGAAGGGAACAGCACCAGGCCCTGACAAAGTCAGACCGAAACACCTGAAGAATCTGCCGTCAGTACTCATTAATACACTAGCTCGGCTTTTCACATGCTACCTGTCCGAATGCAAGGTGCCCTCCTAATAGAAAACCAGCAGGACAGTTCTACTGTTGAAGAAGGGAGACATTTACGACATTAGCAACTATCGTCCAATCTGCCTGTTTTCCGTCATCTACAAGCTGTTCACCCGAGTCATTCTGAACAGGATTGGCAGAACACTAGATGAAGGACAACCATGCGAGTAAGTTGGCTTCCGGAAAGGATTCAGCACAATCGACCATACCCACATGGTAACCAAGCACATTGAGGTTTGTAGGGAGTACAAAATGCCGCTTTGTCTCACGTTCATTGATTTAAAGAAAGCCTTTGATTCTGTGGAGACTGAAGCAATCATTGAAGCCCTAGCCAAACAGGGCGTTCAAACCCAATACATCAAGATCCTTCGTGAGCTGTATTATGGATTCACCACCAGGATCTCACCATTCTACAAGGAAGTGATCATTGATGTCAAAAGAGGGGTTCGACAGGGTGATACCATTTCACCAAAACTCTTCAGTGCCACCCTTGAGAACATCATGCGACAATTAGAATGGGAAGGAATGGGAGTGAAGTTAGACGGTCGGCAACTACACCACCTCCGATTTGCTGATGATATCGTTCTAATAACACCAAGCATTAGCCAAGCAGCACAAATGCTGGCTGACATCGACTGAGAATGTGGAAATATAGGTCTACAGTTGAATCTAAACAAAATAATGCTCATAAAAATGAACTATTCCAGAGGCCCCATTCACTCTCAATGGAACAGATATCTCTGAATACAGCAGTTATGTGTACCTAGGTGGAGAAGTAAACATGATGAACTACCTAAAACCTGAGCTGTGCAGGAGGAAGAGAGTGGCATGGAATGCCTTCAAAGGCATCGAAGAAATCGCTAAAAAGGATAAAGAACCTCCGGCTCAGGGCACATATCTTTGACTCCACCATTCTCCCTACATTAACATAAGCCTCAGAGACTTGTGCCCTACAATAGCAGGATGAGAATGCTATTCGGGTCTCCCAGAGAGAAATCGAAAGAGCTATGCTTGGAATATCACACCTCACTCAAGTGAGAGAAGGAATCCAGAGCTTGGACTTCCATCGCTATTCCAAAATCAGGGATGCTGTCTCGTTTGCCAAGGCATCGAAAATCAGATGGGCTGGACATGTAATGCGATTTGGAGATGACCACTGGGCTAGAGCCGTTACCGACTGGATTCCACGGGCTGTCAAAAGATCACGTGGCCGCCCACCTACAAGATGGTCAGACTTCCTTGTCAAGACCCTGAAGGAACGGTTTGAGGCTCTTCATATTCCTGAATCAACCAGATGCTATTGGGCTACGTTGGCATATGATAGGGTCCAATGAAAATGTTACTGGCGCCCGCTCGAGCAAATCAATGAATAACGGGATTCAAGTGATCAAGTGATCAAATGATCAAGTGATTTCAATGTTCATAAATGTTAGGCTATTTTCATTATATTTAAAAAGAGCTTTTTTTAAAAAATAGAAAATAAATGAAAAGAGTTTATAGTAAAAAAATATTAAGGCCAATATATATTTTTTAATTTACTTTTGATATTATTACCAGAACAATAATAAGAAGGTGGTGGTGTTGCTTTACATGCAACCGACCTGGGTTCTATTCCCAATATTCTATATGTCCCCCCAAGCCCACCAAAAGTGATTTTTGATTGTAGAGCCAGGAATAAAAACTGAGCGCCACTGGTGTGGCTCAAAGACCGAAAATAAATAAGTACTATTAATAATTATAATTAATTTTTAATTTATAACAAAAATTTTAATATATAAAGTAATCCACATAAACTCATTTTTTCAGATATATTATTTTTTCAAATTTTAAGATTAGTCATAATTTTTTGTGTGCTGTTTTATTTATACAGTAATGTTTTCTGTATATATTACTATTATTAATATTTCTCATGACTATATTATCACTATTGTTTCACAATTTAAAAACCTAAGTAGTTGTATCTATTCTGGACTAGGAAAAAACAAATTTTCTTCATATTTGATTCGAAAATTTTAGCTAATAATATCTATTAAAATATTTTATTCGTTTGCATAAGGTAAAGCGTGTGCAACTGTGTTAACATATATATTTTTGATGTACAATGAGCAGACCTCACCAGAAGCAGAGTGCCTATGGCCCTCCACCAATATTCTTATGTTATTTCTTGTCTCCCTAATAAATGTAATGTAATTTGCTTTTAACTAAAAGAAAAAGTGCAAGAAACTAGAATTAAATAATGCTCTCATTTGCTTTTACTATTAATTATGATAAAGTAAATTAACAAACGTAGTTAGATCTATATTGTATACAAAATTCTACGATCTATTTTTAGAATTCTGTATTCTACAATTCAATTAACATACAATGTATAATTTTGTTTCTATTCTCGAATTTTTATTGAGGCATATAACATAAAGTTAACAAACACTTGGAAATATGAAATTGAATAATTTTAATATATTCAATGTTTTGTGACCATAATCTATCTAATTAAAAATTTGTATTACTTCAAAAAAAGTAATTCAATATCACATAATTTTCCTTTTTTTCCTTACACACTATCTCCTGCTACCAATATTTTTTCCTCAACTCTGTAGACTTACCTATTATGAATGTTTACAAAAACAGTAAAAATGAGTGACCTTTTCTATCCAGCTTCTGTAACTTAGCATAATTATTTAGTTTATTTATATTATAGAACATATTGAAATTTCAACACTATAGCTAAAAATATAGCATTGTATGACTAAAATAGTCTTTTATTAGTCCACTGAATGTATAATATTACTGGCATTTTTCAAATATCAAAAATATAATGTATACAACTGTATACAAGTTATTTTTGGAATATCCATTTTAAATTGTGTATGTAGAAGTGTACAATTACTGGGTCATATGCTAATTCTATGCTTTCTGTGTTTTGCAAATTCCCTTCAAATTTTCTATTTTCATTACATAAAGAAGGTACTTGAGTTTTGTCCCACACTTCCTACATCAGTTGAGACACTGACCTGACTTTCCCTTCTTCCTTTTATATAGTAATGACAAATGCCAAACCGAACTTTGATGCTTGAAATAAATCTCAACTATTCATAATAAATGATTCTATTAATGTTTAGATATTTTGCAGAGGGTATTAGTGAAATCCACATATATTCTTTTCTTGTGATATCTTTACTAAGATTTAATTTTAGGGTAAGTAAATCTAGATAAATTATTACCCTGACCTCAGCATTACTCCTGTGGTCAGGGTAACGCTGACCTCATAGAATAACCTAGGAAGTACACATTTTTATACTCTGAAAAAGTTTTAGAAAGATTAGCTTTGATTTGATAATTATTTTTCAATATTTAATAGACATCACCAGTAATTAGTTAGGGACTTTTCTTGAGAGATTTTTAATTACTGAATGCATCTCTTTACTCTTACAAATCTGTTTTGATTTTCAATGTTGGTTTTGAGTCAGTTTTGGATGTGCCCCAGAAATTTGTCTTCATCTTGACCAAAAATTAGTTACCATACAAATGGTTTTTGCTTGCTAGTTTGTATGTTTGCTCATTTATTTATTTGGTGAGCCCCTGAAAAAAGCACCAAATCACTGACTTCTTGACACCCAAGTCCCAACTTGTTTTTTGTTTTGTTAGTTTAAATATTACAAAAAAATGTTTTCATTAAATCACCATGCATTAGACCATTAGAAAACTGTTCATTACTGGGTTTTAGGCATATGTTAGTAAGCCCATCCCTCCACCAGTGCACATTTCCCAACACCAATGTGCCCTGTTTCCCCCATGCCTCCCCACAACCTACCTCTACAACAGGTACTATTCTCTCTCCTCTCTTTCTCCTCTCTCTCTCTCTGCCCTCTGTCTCCTCTCTCTCTCTGCACACTTGTTTTGCAATACAGACACTAAAGGGTTACTATGTATATCCCTTTACCTACTTTCAATACTCAGTTCTAGTCCAGTGCTACTATTTCCAACTATAATTGTCAAACTGGTCCCTTCTCTATCTTATCTTACCTCCACTCCCCAAAATTTGTGATATATTCCAACCATTGACAAGTTCTCCTGGCCCATTTTTCCTGCTCTTGGATAGTAGTCTCAAACTACTTTTTTTATATCCCACAAATGACTGTAGTCATTCTATATATGACTTTTCTTTCTGATTAACTTCACTGAGCATGATATTTTCCATGACCATCCACTTATAGGCTAAATTCATGACTTCATTTTTCCTAAGAGCAACATAGTATTTCAATGCTTAGATGTACTGCTGCAGGACTCCTCTAAGAGCCTCTGCATCTGCTCTGGATTGCCTCCTGAAAATCACTTCGTAGATAAGGGGGTAGTCTAAATGTGGCAGTTTATCTGATCATGTATTCTGTACTAGCTGGTATAAATATTCTCTCATGCTACCACAATCATGGTGGGACTAGCTAGATCTTCCCAGCATATTTGCCTGGCCACGTTGGATCCCTAAGTAATTAGACCAGAGAGAAATGCTATTTGCCTCCAAGCAAGCAAGCATGACTCCCTGATAACTCAAAGGAAACTAAAATACAAACCTACCATGAAGTAGACGAGACTTGTGAAGGCTTGGAGACATATTTAACTGGCATTAGTATTAGTCTTTGGTACAGAGACATGCCGTCTCAGAAACCCCCTTCTCTACCCTATAAAGTCTTTTCCAGGCAGAGCTTGGCTCAAGACATTAGCATATAAAAAGACATTAGGTGAGGTGCTGAAATTACCTGAGGGCATTTGACCCTCCCTGCCAGGGGAAGTTACATTTAGCTTACAGCTCCTCCCAGCTCTGCTAGGAGGCTTTGAATTAGCTCTGGGTCCTTGCAAACAGCCAGAAGGTCTCCTGAAGTTGCTACATTTCTATAGAGCTATTTTCATGTTTTCATCTCTAATAGCCCAGCCCAGAATGGGCTGGGCTGGGAGTTTGGGCGGATTTCTAGCTATAAAATAAGCTGCAAGAAGAAAGAAGCCTCTCTTTTTCCACCCCTTTTTGCCATTTCAGCTTCCCTTGGCATTTTGCTTCTCCATCCTCTCCATTCTTTGTTGGGCCTCAACACGTGGTGGCAGCCATCTTGGCCTTACCTGGCTGGGGCCTAGCTGGGAACCCAGAGTCTGGAGGTTTTCCCTGCTCTTGGATTGTATATTGGAACCTGTGATAGTAAAGTCCTTCTAAAACTGCATCGGATTCCTGAATCTTCATCCGTTCCCGCTGGCTTCAGAGGTAGAAGGGAACTCGCTTCCTGGCACTGTTGAGGAGCCCAGCAGCGTTCCCGACATCGTACTATAGTTTCTTTATCCAGTAACTGTTCTCAGGCACTTGGATTATTTCCATCACTATCACTATCTTCCCGTTCATCATCTATTTGCTAGAGCGGACACCAGTAATATCTCCATATGTTCTGTCTCATGCTAGTAGAGCCAAGGACATCGGCTTGCTACAGGAACATAAAGAGCCTCAAGCCATTGTATTAGGTCATCGGAATGACCTAATATAATTGTTACTGGTATTTGGCATATCAAATACAACACGACCAGCTTGCCACGCTTGCCATGCGGGAGGCATACTCTTGTAGTCACCTCCAAATAAAGTATTTATTGATGAACCGTGCGGCAGCAAGCGGCCCGGTGAGCCGGTCTGTGATGGGCTGGTCTGCTGGGTGGAGTTTTGACGAGAGGGAAGTCCGGATGTGGAAAATGGCGGCCCCCATGGAGTTGGGGGGGGGTCGTCTGACTTGTTGTGAGGCTCTGCTGGGGTGGTGGGCCAGGGCTAGAACCCGCCATGCCTCCCGGGTGCCTCATGAACGACTGGGCACAGGGAGAACAAGGAGCAGCTCTGTCCCATGTCTGAGAGTCTCTGGATCAGCATACCTGGGCCGGATTGAGAAAAAAAAATTGCTGCAGGGTGGATGTCAATGATCCGGGCTGTGATGGGCTGGTCTGCTGGGTGGAGTTCTGATGAGATGGAAGTCCGAATGTGGAAAATGGTGGCCCCCATGGAGTGGGAGATCGTCTGGCTTGCTGTGAGGCTCTGCTGGGGTGGTGCAGATGGTGTGTCTGCTGTGTGTTTTTTTGGTCCTCAGGTTATATTCCAAGGAATGGGATATCTGGGAAAAATGGACACTCAATTTCTTGTTTGTGGAGGAACATCCATTGGAGTCTCCGATGGATGTTATCAAATGAAACAGGTAGGCAACCCAATGATATTAGAACACTCTCCAAACTTTTTATACAGCCACCTCCTTCTCAGTGAGGAAGGCTCCCTCTGTCTCTTTTCCTTTTCTATTGTTTGGTTTGGTTTTACTCTCATAGACCCATATTTCTGTTATCCTCCACCTGCTCACCCTCTTCTGTTGGCAAAAAGCAGATCTAAGAATATACTAAGGTCTGATGGATACTGCCTGTTAACAAATACACATGGGTTTTTGGCAGATTGTCTCCCAAAAGAGTTAGTATGTAGAATTTCCCATTGAGACTGTTTTCACGATTTAAGATACGCAGATACTGCTATTCTAGGTTATTTCCCTGCATCACATCTCTTGTTGGCTGTAAGTAGTCTAAGATGAGGCTTATGGATGCTGCTTGAAGTGCAGACAGAAAACAGGTTTTTCTTGTTTTGCTGTTACTTCAATGTCTGACAATACTTTGCCAACTTGGGCTGGTCAGGAAGGCTAAATTAACATACTATTAACATACTGTTACATTCTTTTGCTTATCTCACCTCACCTAGATAGCACCCCTTGCAAGTTTTGGTTCCAGTTTGTCTCCATCCTATCATCCTTATATTCTATGCAAAAAATGTGGAATGCCTTTGTAGTGTAAACTATGCAAACTTAACTCTAAATACAACACATGTAGCTTGCCAGGCTCTGCCATGCAGGTGGGATACTCTCTAGTAGTAGGTAGGCTCTCAGTTCCTGCTTTGATACTGTGGGATACAAGAGAGTTGGGGTCCTTGGTTAAGCTTGCATTTTTATATTTTTGTAAACAAAAAAGGGAGAGTTGTTGGATGACAGGTTTATCTAGTCTGGGAGCTTTGCTGTTTTACCCACTCACAGCTTAATCTACTTACATATTCTTAAACCAAGATTCATTCTAATGAGATCTCTCTTCTATGTAAATACTAACAGAGGGTTTGGCATTACAAAGATCACCTTGACTCTGAATAACTTCTGACTTATTATACATCTACTAAGACTTCTATGTTTTCTAGATTGGGCACAACTCCTCTTTAAACCCACTGCACTCAGCATGGGACAGTTAGAATTTACCAGGAGATTACCACCCTGGCTATGTTGAGACTATCTTTAAGATTATAGGAAGGATCATACTAGCTTGCCTTCACACAGGTGAGTGTGACCCTTTCAGTATATGGAGAACAAGATACTCAGAATCACCCTGGTGTAGATAATAAATAAGAAGAACCTTGTGGGTAACATCTAGATTACATGAAGCCCATGAAATTAAGATGTATTACTTTATATCAAATTAAGATGTATTACTTTATATCAGCCCCTCTCTCCAGTGTTTTACATAAGAGATAATCTCAGAAGAAGGGATTAGTCCTTGGTGTAATCCTTTGTTTATACCTATAACAGGTTGTGGCACCACCCTTCTACAAGCTGTTTAGTGTTCTTTGTTGGCAGGACACTGCCTGTCAACAGATAGGATTACTTTGGTGTATATAAGGTGACTGACTTGAGGCCCCTTCCCCTTTTCTCCTTCTTTTGGGTAGGACTCCTCTCGGGTGAGATCCTCTCTCTTTGGTGGGAGACTTGGGTTCTCTTGTATGGTCTAAGTTCTGACCAGAGCTAGAGTTCTTTCTTTATATTGAATTGCGGTGGTAGAGCTTTTGTACTATTAAAACGCCTTTTTTGGAACTGCGTCAGACTCATGAGTTTTCATCTGTTCCCCAGTGGCCTAGTAGATAGAAGGTAACTTCTGTCTTGATACTGTCGGGGACCCCAGTGGCTCCCCAACAGTCAGTCAGCTGCCAAGATGAGAGCTGCTGTCTCTCTGGCTGGTGATTATTAAACATATTAATGGAAATACATCTTATTCCTGGAGTCTCATCTCTGCACCTTCAACCCAACAGGACATTCCTGCTTCACTCTTCTCCAAAACTGAATTATTTTTACTTGTCTATTCATCAATATTACATCTTTAGATTACACACTTGAGTGAAATAAACACTAAACTTAACTTTTTTCCTCTGAATTATTTTACTTTGAATAATTCCCTCAGGTTCTTTCCATTTTACAAATGCAAATTTCCCCTTTTACAGTTGAATAGTGTTCATTGTATGTATGCACCATCTTCTATCATTTGTTCTGGTAGAGTAGGGAGTTGGTGTGGGGGCCACACCCAGCTATTCAGGGCTACTTCTGACTCTGTGTTCAGGGATCACTCCTGCCCATGCTCAGGAAACCATATGTGGTGTTGAGGATTTGCATGACATATTATGATACCAATATCCAAGGTCAGGCAAAACATAAATCAGGAGGTCTTGTCAACAGGTGGAATCTATCACAAACATGTGGGAGTCAGAGATTAGGTAAGACATAGAAGGGAACAGTGTGCTAATAATCGTCGAAAATGATAATACCAGCCTAGAACTGAGCATTGAATATAGGCAAAATATACAACATGATGACCTCTAAATGTAAGTATTGCAAGCCACAATGTGTTAGAGAATGAAGAGAGAGAGAGAGAGAGAGAGAGAGAGAGAGAGAGAGAAGAGATAAAGAACCTGTCATAGATGCAGGCTAGGGAGGGGGAGGTTTGGGGACATTGGTGGTGGGGAAAGGACACTGGTGGGGGGATGGGTGCTGGAACACTGTATAACCGAAACCCAGACAGGAACATTTTTGTAATTGTATATCTCGCAGTGGTATAATAAAATATTTTTCACTTGATCACTTGACATCTCGCTATTCATTGATTTGTTCAAGCAGGTGGCAGCAATATTTCCATTTGACCCTATCATGTGCCAGTGTAGCTCAGTGGCATCTGGTTGCTTCAGGAATACAAAGAGCATCAAACCGTTCGTTCAGGGTCTTGATGAAGAAGTCTCACCATCTTGTAGGTGGGCAGCCACGTGATCTTTTGACATCCCGTGAGATCCAGTCAGTAACGGCTCTAGTCCAGCGGTTGTCTCCAAATTGCATTACATGCCCAGCCTATCTGATTTTCAATGCCTTGGCAAATGAGACAGCGTCCCTGACTCTGGAACAGTGAAGGGGATCGGAGCTCCAGATTCCTTCTCTCACTTGATTGAGGAGTGATATTCCAAGCATAGCTCTTTCGATTCTTCTTTGGGAGACCCGAATAGCATTCTCATCCTGCCTTCACAGGGCCCAGGTCTCTGAGGCATATGTTAATGCCGGGAGAATGGTGGAGTTGAGAGATGTGCCCGGAGCTGGAGGTTCTTTGTCTTTTTAGCTATTTCTTCGATGCCTTTGAAGGCATTCCATGCTGCTCTCTTCCTCATGCGCAGCTCAGGTTTTAGGTCGTTCATCATGTTGACATCTCGACCTAGGTACACATAACTTCTGCATTCAGAGATGTTTGTTCCATTGAGAGTGATTGGGGCCTCTGGAACTAGTTCAATTTTTAAAATATTTTTTAAACATTGTAAAATCTGAGTGAAATATGTGAAAGGCTAGTGCCCTGCAGTTTTGGTACCACTATGGCCCAACTGAAATTTACCAGAAGCATAGATATACACATTCATATTTGAAGAGTTCTCAGCAATTTTTCTGCATATATACTTTCCCTTTTATTTTGTTCCTTCACTCTTGTATCCATTTATAAGTATATGAGTATTCTTGATGGTGTCCCTAGGACTTATTAGGCTTTGGTCATTTTTCATTCTTCTTTTGTTACTCTACTTCTCATAATCATACGCTTGAATAATCTGTGTTAACTTACTTTAAATAAGCTGATTTATTGCTATGGCTACATTTGTTGATGAATATATCTCATTAATATTTTTAATTTCAGTGATTGTAAAATAACTATTTTTTAACCTCGAAAACATCCCTAGCTTCTGCTTAAGTTTTCTTTGCTTATTGAAATTCAATATTCTCCTGATTTTGCTTAGTTTTTAGTCCCTTATTTATTTGATTTTTTATTTAAAATAGTTGCTTAAAGTTTTTGTCAATCAAATCAAATATGTAAGTTCTCTAGGGTTATTTTTTTTATTATTTTCCCCCTTACTGTTCAGATAAAAATTTTTGTCTACTTTAGAATAATTCTTATAGTACGGCTGAATATTAAAATATGAAATGGAAATAATATTATACTCCTTTTACTGAGTTTATTGTTGCTATGCAGGGGTAGAGAAACTTGTTCTATAAATGATCATCAATATAACTTTAACATCATAGGCCATACAATAGCGACACAGACTGTATAGGTCATACATACATAGACCAAACACACTGTATAGGCAGATAGGTCACACTCAGCCAACAAAAGAATTCATGTCTGCTGGACCATTTTTCAAGATCAGACCAGCTGATTTCTTGGGTTCTATGCAGACAGTAGCTGGAAGAAACCACCCCTGCTGCAGTGAGTTGTTGCCAATTTTGGTTATTATTTAAATTCCTTTTATATTATTGTGTTCTCTATCAATGCAGTCATTAATGTGTTTCACTATGTTATTTTTAGAAATATTTCTCTAACAAATACCTTTGGACAAGGTAAAGAATAAAGGAAAAGAAAATACTTTCTCAACTGTTGTAGATTGGCTGTTTTGCAGTTTTTCAATGCTTTTTCAAGCTATTTATAACCCTTACCTACCTTAATTTCTTGACTTGGCAGATTTTAAAAAGTTAGTCAAAGGCAAAAAGAAAACAAATTGTACACAAATCTTTTCCGAGAATGTGTACTGCACTGGGTATGTGTGTGTTTTGATTGTCCAGCATAGCTAAGAACGCTCAAAGCCTTGCTCCTCCAGCCATATCTTTTTAACCTCTTTCTTAGCAGTATTTTGGTTTCTGCTGTTTGTCGTGACTGTTATCTATAACTTCAGACAGTGGTGGCAAGTATGTGCCTTTAAATGCTTTTCCAAAACACAGAAAGGCACAGATCTGTAACTGCTCCAAGTTGTGCAAAGACAAGCCTTTGCACCAAACCTTAAGGAAGTTACCATGCAGGTCAAGACAGTAAACCACACTTCCTTAAGAATGAGATTCACATTGTTATCTGACACTAGAAGATGACTACAGTCTTCGTTCATCACCACTACTGATCTGCAAACTGAAGAACCCGCAAGTGGCTAGCTTAAATGCAACGGACTTCTCTGTATAGCAGCAGCACCAGCCTCTTTTTCATTGCTTTCCTTGGTTGTTGTAAAATTTCTACTAGATACAGACATATATATAGACATATAAATGAATATATATACATATATATAAATATATATATATATATATATATATATATATAATGTTTATACAACATGCAATAGTGCTCAGTGCTTGGGGGTCCAGATGGTGCCATGATTGATACCAGGCAAAGCATGTGCTCCAGTCTGTTAACTCTCCAGTCATAGACTCCATATTACTGTGAAAGTTGATTCTTAACAATTGTTTCCAACTTATGGCTTGTTTGTGATTAGTCAGAGTCCTAAATAGATTTATTCTGCCACTTTCTTTGATATTCTCATACGAAAAATCCTACCCTCAATTTATTTTTGCTTTGAAATAAAACTTACATAGAGATTAACCATAACTTGAATATTAAAAAAAGTAATAAACAATATATAAAGATTCTTACCATTCTTCCAGAGACATTTCAAACTGTAAGAATAAAGAAAACTCAGTGAAAATCAAATTTTAAACAGTCTCAAAAACGAGAAACTTAAATTACAGTGAAAATCACAGATAATACTGAAAATACTTGACATATACCACTTTAGTTTTGTTAAATTATATATTCTGTTATTATTAAATAGGCATGTACTTCCCTATTTTGCTGATTTTATTATTAGTACCATTGAATTGCTCTCATTTTTCATTTTTTTCTAAAACTTAATCCTTCATTACAGACCATTTCAAACATTACTATGCCAAAGAAACTCTCCACACAACCGGAACACATATATAGCCAAAGAATCTTAATATTTTGCCAATGAACAGCAACCAATTACATGTGAATACAGAAACATTTTTAGAGTACTCCCTTCTTTCCTTCTTCCTCTCGCTCTTGCTCTCTCTCGCTCTCTCTCTCACACACGCTGCACACACACACACACACACACACCACCTAAGTTTTCTAAGGGTTAAGGAGTATATCTCGGAAGGCTGGTGTACATCACTGCTATGCACAGGGCTCAAAGGTCAAACCCAAGGCCTGTCTGACTTCTCCCGGCATAACCAGGTGGCCTTGGTGGGTCTCAGCACTGCTGAAGAAACCCACCAACATTCTCTTCTAGAGTTATACCTCTGCAAGACTTTAAAATCCTAAGAAATATGTTTTACAGATGAATTACAGTTTCGGGGCTGTAAAGGCGGTAGAAACTGCCCAAACTGAAAATAATACTTAGTCGGAGTGTTATAAATTTCTCAGATAATTTGAAATTCAAGGTGTCAAATTGGGTACACATGATTACCTCTCTTCAATTCCCTTATATCAAAATCTAGAGAAAAATTATGTAAACTAATACATCAAAAATATTTGTCAATAAAATCACTGAAACATGAAACAGAACTACCAGAAATACAATGTAATCAGATTATAAAAGAGAAAACACACAAGAATAGCATATATAACTCAAAAGACAAGTTAAGATCATCTAAAAGGTCAGACTGAGATGGAGGCCATGCAATGCCTAGACAGAAATTGGAGCCTAGCAATGTAAGGCATGTCACTTCAACCCTTTGAGCTATGACTCCAGCCTTCAGAAACATCTTAAGGAAGACAATACTCTAGACCAAGTGTTATAGTGAACAGAACATTATGATTCAGTAACAGTGGTTGTGGGTGGGGGCGGGGAACACAGATCCCCAGGACACCTAACCTCTTGTTTATTCTTTGCTGTTTGTTAATGTTTTTTGTTTAAGTGGGTAAGGCAAAAGCCTTATCCACTGTACTATCACTCCATGTTCCATGGAGTGAACTCTTATTTGGACAGTTCAATTATGCATTAATTTCTCAGAAACATAATCTTAAAACGTTTGAAATTTTTATATTCTCTAACTTATCTTTTGAACATAACTGAAAACTACAGTAATTTCATAATTAAACTTTCAAAATAATAAAGAAGGCAATCTCAATACGGTAAAAAGAAAAAAAGACAATTATATTTTCCTTTGCTTTTTCTTTTGTGTTTTGTTTGGGGTTTGGGAGGCTCATGCTTGGCAGTGTTCAGGCCCTACTCCTGTCTCTACACTCAGTGATCACTCCTGGCAGGGCTCAGTAGACCGAACGAGATGGCAGGGATAGAATCAAGGCAGACTGTTGTGTAAGGCAAATGCCCTGCACACTTAACTATTACTCTGCTCTTGACAATCATATTGCTTTTAAACAGGCATACTTTGTATTTCTTTAGAACAAAATAGTTTATTAAATAGGGCGCACTGCCCTTTTATATACCAATTCACTCATTTAATTACCCAATCAGTTAGGTGTCCAAAAAAAGATGTAAAAAAATTTTAATTTACTAGTCAAGTTGGCTTGTAAAAATTACTATGCAGCATGATTGCCTTCAGATAAAGATCAAAGTGGTAGAAGTAAAAGTCTGTTTAATAAGATCACTTCATCCTTCTGAAGATATAGTATCAAAAACAAGTCTAAAGTAGTAAATTATTCAACTGAAAAAAGAATCTACAAAGTCTTCCTAATGTCATTAAAAAATTATCCCGGGGTTCTTTAAATAATAGACCTTTATACAAATGTTATATAAAATTAAAATGTATAAGATCATCAACATTTTAAATGTCACTTACTCGTTTCAAGTGTTCCTGTATTTTAGATTCTAGACCATCAATATGTGAAATAACTTTGTTGACACATGGTGTTGGGATGCTTGTTAATGCACAGCTCTGACGTCGACATGGGTAACTAAAGTAAATATCTTTATTTACCACTAAAAAATAAAACAGATAAATCTAGTTAGCCTATAAATAGCAGTAAACCTTCATTTTCAAAATACCCTAAACTATTGCTTTCTTAATAGTGAAATTCCAAAATTTTTATTTTGTTTTGGGGCCACACCTGGTGGTGCTTTGGTCTTAGTGTTTGCTCTCTGCTAAGAGATCACTCCTGACAGGGCACACGTGACCATATCAGGGAATCAAGCCCAAATCAGCAATCTGCGAGAAGACTGGCTGTTGGACGACACTCCCTGGCTAGCTTTGGGTCTTTGCTGGTTAAGCCACTTACAGTTCATGCCATTTACTTGTCTTTAGCCAGGGTTCATGCTGAAGAGATCTTTTGTGTGAACACTGATAGAGGGTGTGGCAGTTAGAGAAGTCATTTTGACTGAATTAACAACTCTTGGAATACTATTATAATTTCACTAAGATTTCAGTCTATCTATATTGGGCACAATTCCTTTTAACACCCATGGGTCCCAGTGTGGGACAATTAGAACTTACCAGGAGGAAACCACTGTGGCTATATTGAAACTACCTTTATCAACTCTGCCAAGATCAAAGCAAGGCGGGATTATACTAGTTTGCAAGCGAGCATGATCCTTTCTATATACAGAGGGAAAAACACTCAAATTTTCCCTGGTACAGGGTAGAATGGAGAAGGACCTGTGGGTACCATCTAGTTGCATGAAGTCCGTGGTCTAAAATTGTGATGTGATTCTTTGCATGAATATGCATCCACTAGATATATTTCTTTAGATCAATCCCCTCTCTCCAGTGTTTGACATAAGAGATAATCTTGGAGGAAGGGACTAGGCACTGGCCTGGCACTATCATCTGTTCAGACCTGAATTAGAGGTGTGGAACCACTTAACATCTACACCTAAAAACTGATCCATTGATCCTTTTGATGCAACTTGCCCATGCTTTTTGGTATATAAAAGAGACGACTTGGGTAAGAGGAGCCATCCATTTTGGTGGGAGACTTGGACCTGAGTGCATGGTCGGAGGTCTTGCCAAGAGCTAGAGGTCTGGGAAATCCCATTATCTTGGATTATAGTAGCAGAGCTTGTTTAAAATCAGTGATTAGTAAAAGCTTTTTAGAACTGTGCTGAACTTGTGGTTTTTCCGTCTGATGCTGGTCCTTGAGATAAAAGAGAACTTATTCCCTTTTATCTCAAGGGATATTGTTGGAGACACTAGCTGTTACCCGACATCAGTGGCCTAATTGCTATACTTCCTCATGCCCCACTCCTAGACTTTCTTTAAAAGGCATAATGACAAAAATAGAGGCATAAGGACTGAAGCTTTAAAAAAAATCTGAAAGCTCATTCAACACTTAAAATTTACCAATAAAAATGAACCAAAGTAGGAAGAATAAAAAACTAAAAGCAAAATCATAATGTCCCAGAGTATGATGAACCAAACACTGAAAAATATCCAAAAGGTAAAAAAGAAAGGCCAGAACATCCTATTTGTTTCTCTCTTAAAAGTCACTTCAAAATTACCTGAGGAGCTGGAGTGATAGCACAGCATGTAAGGCTCTTGCCAAAAGGGATTGAATTCCCAACAGCACGCATTGAGCCCTACCAGGAGTGATCTCTGAGCAGAAAATCTGGAATAAACCCTAAGCATCACAAAGTATGACCCTTAAACAAAAAAACATGATTTAAATTGAAATATATTTTTAAATTCTCTCTTCAAAGAAAGTCACAGCTGTCAAGGTAAACATTATCCACCCACTGGTACATGGAGGATATTCTTCTTTAAATCCAGTAGAAGTGTCTTTTATGGAAAATAAAGAAATAAAAGTAAGTAGGTCCCCTTCACCCTCCAAATAACCTCATTTTCTACCTTTCATTTCTGAAAATTAGAGTTTTTTTTTATGAAGAGTGATTGATGTTCTCCCTATAACATTCAAGTTATGCTCATCAAAAAATCCACTCAGGCTGATGTGCCTCAGTGATTCTAATCCTGGCATGTCCCAAATAGGCTGAAGGTTGCAGGAGCACAGCAGACTTGTTCATGAAACTCCATCAAAGTGCTTACTTGCAGTCCTTTTCTGTAAGGACTCAATTGTGCTAGATTCAGTAACCTTAAATGCAAGACAAAACACATTCAGCACCTCGATGAGAATAATGTAATGAATTCATTTCAGTTGACCTTGAGTAACCCAGCAAAGCCATTGCCTCCAAACCGTGAGTTCTGTTTCAGTACCAACCCACAGAGCAATGTTTCAGAGTAACATTTTCATTGATATCTTTTATTGAAATAATATCTTCCTCCAAAAGTAGAACACTGTGAAAATTTCATTTATGAATAAAAATTTGTTCAATGCACATATATGAACATATTTAATATGTATGTGTTTATATTCTGAGTAAGATTTTTTCATACTAAAATATGCACCAAATATAAGATTATTCAAAGTACTTTTTGTATCATATTTTATTTAAATATCACAACAATCTTATAAAATGGGATAATTATCCTGATATGATAAGTGAGAAAAACAAGGCTCAGTGAAGTTAGGTAGATGTCAGGGAGGCAGAGCACCAGGTGCAGTGCTCGCTTTGCACACCACTGACCAGAGTTCAATCCCCAGCACTGGGTAGAGTCCCCGAAGCATCAGCAGGAGTGACACTATGCACAGGGTCAGGAGTAACCTATAATCAGCACTGGATCGTGACCAAAAACAAAAGAAGTTATGTAACTTATTCAAGTCCACAGATCTGGTAGGTGAGAAAGCAGGGATTTGAAATACATATAAATAGGTAAGCCATATAATGAAGCTTGTTCACAAAATTTTAAAGTGGCAAAAGAAAGAGAAAGTGTCTTGAAAATATATTTCAGGACACATCAAATGTTTCACATAGCACTTGTTTTTACGTTTTAATATTCCCTCATATAAATGTTAATATTTTAATTGCCTTTGACTATACTTTGAATTCATACTGCTATGACTGTCTTCTGCATATGATAGTTGATCTGTTCTCTTTTTTATCTTATACACAGATTGTACTTTCATCTTTGTAATTATCAAAAGACCAAAGTATTAGCTGGTAAATATTACATATTGATCTCCTATTTAAATATCTTCAAAGGGCATGTTGCCATTCTCTCTCAAAACATTAGTTTTGCTACAATTTATGTCTAAGTCTGCATGACAGGGTATGAATACAATGAGTTATTTAACATTTTTATATACCATTTAAAATCTATTATACGAATACTAACATTTTTCTTTATATAGTTTATTTTAAAATCTATTATGTAAATATTACTTTCCTATGGTCTAGAATAAATATTTTAATATCGTAGAGACATGAAATAATATGAGGCTAAAATTTTTGCTAAAACCCCTATAAAATATGACATTACATAATAAATAACTATAACTGAATTATTATTTGTTTTATTCTATTACACGCATGGTATAAGTGAAAATTTTTATTTACAAATTTATTTTAATTTCATCCATCACTTTTCACTTGTCTTCCTGTTGTTCATCGATTTGCTCGAGCGGGCACCAGTAGCTTCATATTAAAAAAAAAGTAATTTCATCCATATTAAAAAAAAAAGATTGCTAAACTAGGTGTGCACACTATTCATTTTGAGCATTAACATCTTGCTTCATTCATCATTGGGCCTTACAAACTATTCTTACTCAAAAGACTGAAAACATTTCTTGTCCAAAATAGCATTTGTAATTCACTGTCTTGGGAAATTTTTGCTGGTTTTCTATTTTTTTTTTTTTTAGTCACACCCAGCAATGCTCAGGGGGTTACTCCTAGCTCTGCACTCAGGAATTATTCCTGGTGGTGCTCAGGGGCCATATGGGATGCCGGGGATCAAACCTGGGTCAGCCATGTGCAAGGCACATGCCCTACCCACTGGACTATCGCTTGGACCCGTCTGCTGTTATTCTGCATCAGTGTTTCTCAGTCTTTTCCAACTTGAGCCCTTCCCATCTTGTTTCCTTCCTGTGCCCCTTCTGTCCTATCAGTGAATTCTGTAGTCTCTTGTCATGGACTCCATTTAGGTTATTTTCATTCCTGCCTCCTTAGAATATCCCAGAGGATATCCTAGTATCAGAGTGGGGCCAGATAGTCCTTGGTTGATTTACTGTCTTCTATTAGCCACTATTTTCTACCGTTTTGCCAATTGGTCTATAGTTTATTTTCTTAGCTCTATAAGACTATAAAATCCATATAAATACTTTTTTTCTTAAGATATCTGTATCATAATGGAATGCATATAGTACAATGCCTTAGACTAATTGCTCTATATTTGTATCAGTTGATATTTTCAAAAATGTTCAAAACTAACAAATGGTCATTATTTATTTACAGGAAATATGTCCTAAGTGAGAATATCAATTATATAATTAGTGTGATTATCATTAATTATATTAGAGTTCATTTCTTAATGAAATACAATACTGATATAACAAAATAATAGCTAAATATATGCAGCATATGTAAGTTATTTATGATTTATATTCATTTCTCACCTTCAGTATTTGTCATTTTATTTTCATAAATAATATCAACAGCTTCTTGAGAGCCTTTATACAGGACCAGTGCTTGTGATGCAGCATTATCTTTTAAAGAGGAAAAAAAAATTCAGTGAGTAGTTATCAGTGAGTAGTTATAAGAGTTGCAAAATAAGCACAATCATGTACAAATCATATTATGAAAGTCCTGTCCTTTAAAGAAAAAAGGAACCATAATAAAATATTAAACTAAACCCACAATGAAATATCTTCGTATGTCCTCTCTGTCATCTTTGTCCTAACTCTCACTTGCTGAGAGTCAAACAGAATGCAACTTCCAGAGAAATGTCACCAAAACAGTAGAAGACTCCAGGCTCATTCAGTCAAATATCAACCATACACAGCTATTAACAACAAAAAATAGCTCTGGGAGGGAATCCACTGGAATAACTTCAGCAGCATAGAAAAAGAAAAATAACCTGAGAAATACTGCACAAGAGTACAGAAGACAGCTGAAGTTTACTTGAATCATTTGTATCTAGGTTGCTACTGGTCCACTGTCAAATCATAACACAGGCCCAAAAGTTCCCTTTACTGGAAAAGATAGAGACTATGATGTCAACAGTTTCTCCACTATTTGGGGAGATCACATAAAAGTCTTGCTTCAATTTTATCCTATCCATCGACGATTAGACTAAGTGAGAGGTACAAAATGGCATGGGAAAATGAAAAATGGCAAGGAATGGATAGTATTAAAAACCAAGACCCAGATATGTGCCATTACAAGTGCGCCATTACAGCCTCAAAGACTCACACAGATTCAAGGTGAATGGATGAGAAAAGATATTTTATCAAACAAAAAATGAATTCAAAAATAAGTATTAGTTATATCAGACAAAGAAACCATATAAATAGCATTAAAATAACCACTTGTATCACTTGTCCTCCCCTTGATCATTCGATTTGCTCCAGCAGGCCCCAGTAACATCTTCATATGTCCTGTCACAATGCTAGTATAGCCCAAGGGCATCTGCTAGCTCCAGGAACATAAAAGAGCCTCAAACCATTCCATCAGGTCATGGGAATGAGGTCTATAGTTGTTACTGGTATTTGGCATAACAAATAGGACATGGGTAGCTTGCCAGGCTCAGCTGTGCAGGTGGAATACTCTTGTAGTCACCTCTGATCACCAGCATTTATTGATGAACTAGCCATGCAAGCTGGGCTGTGATCAGCTTTTCTGTTGGGTGGAGCTCTGATGAGAGGGAGTCTGGATGAGGAAAATGGCGGCCCTCATGGTGTGGGGAGGGGGTGGTCTGGCTTCTTGGGAGGCTCTGCTGGGGAGGCGGGCCAGGGCTGGAACCCGCCTTCCTTCCCCGGTTGCCTCATGATCAGCTGGGCACAGGGAGAACCGGTAGCAGCTCTGCCCTGTATATGTGAGTCTCTCTCTCATTAAAACAATAAAATACTTAAAACTAAGTTTAAGTATGGAGGTAAAATTTCTATGTATCCAAAGGATAAAGAAGAGATCTTGAAGAACACAAAAATAGAAATATATGCTATTTTCATTGGTTCAAAAGAGTATATACTCTATATATACACTATCAGAATATATATTGATAATGATTAGCCAGAAAGCGCTTGATATATATATATACATATATATACATATATATGTATATATAAAATTATGACAGAATTTTAACATAAATATGAAAATTATCCTAAAATATTTTTGGGGCTATTGAAAAATACTAAAATAGCAAAACAATCTTGAGAAAGAAGAAAGTTAAAATTCAAACTACATGACAAAATAATAAACAAAACAAGATTATACTGGTATTAAAAATAGAAATTAAATATACTAGGATAACAGAAATAATCCATGTCTACACAGTTTTATAATATTTGTGAAAGAAGTAAACACCACGTGTTTATTCTGGGTATTCAAACACAAAGGAACAAAATGGATCCCTAGATCATACTACTCAAAAAAATTAATTTAAAATGGATTAAGTACTTAGCCAGATAGATGTGACCTAAAGCCATAAAATTCACAGAACAAGAGACATAAGGAGTAAAACTCCTTGACCTTGGTCATTTTTAGGATCTTTTGGACATGACACCAAAGCAGAAGCAACAAAAGCAAAGGTTAACAATTGGGAGTACATCAAGCTAAGTCTTCTGTATAGCAAAAGACACTATCAACATATTGTTTTACAAAAGCTAAAGAATGAGCAAATACCTGGTTAATATTGAAAATAAGCACAAATTCACATAAGTTCATAGAACACGTACAAATTGGCAAATGAATTGAGTAAGCATTTTCAAAGAAAGAAAAAAATATATATATATATATACATATCTATAGTCAAATATACATGTAAAAATACTAAATGTCACTAATCAGGAAAATTTTAACTAACAGTGAAATGTCATATATGTTAGAATAACATCAGAAGATAATAAACATTGGCAAGCATGCAGAGAAAGGGAAACCCTATTACACTGTTGTTGAGAAGGGAAACTGGTATAACCACTATAGAAAACAGTATAAAGATTCATCAATTTTTCAATTGAATTGCCAGATACTTGGAAAACCTATTTCTTTATATTTAAAGGAAATGAACACACTATTTCAAAGAGATTGCTGTAATCCCCTGTCATTTCAGCATTTTTCACAATAACCTAGCCATGTACTGCTTCAGTGTCTATCTATAGATGAACAGACAAATTCTAACACACTCAACATGAAAAGATGGGCCAAAGAGAAAATAATTTGAAAGGGAAATTTAGATTTTCAAATTCATAAGAAAATGTAGCGATTAAAATTGGAAACAAAACATATGTAAACTTATGTGAACTTAATTCCATGGAGTTAGTGCCTTGTACGCAGCTGACCCAGGTTCAATCCAAGCACCCTCTATGCACCGCCTCCTCAGACCCCAGCACTTCCAGGAGTGATCCCTGAGTACACAGCTCAAAGGAACCCCTGAGAATTGCTGTGTATTACTAAAAACAAACAACTGTAATAGGCACACACACACACACACACACACACACACACACACGGGAAGCAAGAAACTTGCCTTGCATGCAGTCAGTCCCTGTTTAAATCCCTACACCACATGTGATCCCACAGCCATTGCCAGGGGGCCTCTCCTGAGCACAAAGTCAGGAGCAGATGCTGAGCACCTCCAGGTGTGGTTCAACAACTCCTACCCCCATCAAAAGAAAAAAAATGAGAAAAGAATTCAAATAACCTAGCCTCTCATTATAAGAAAAGAAGGGAAAACCAAGTCCAGAAAGTCATATATGTATGGAATAAAAAAAAAGAGAAATAGACAAATATAATCAAGAATAGCAAAATATTAGAGAAAAATAAATAAATAATAAATAAATAAATAAAGGGCAGTTCCTTGCAAACTCAAACAAACTGACAATATTTTAGTTTCAATATGCAAGAGGGGAATAAACCAACCCACCCAGTGCTGAAAATGTAAAGGGGAAATTCTTATCTAGCCTACAAAATGGTTTATAATGGAATTCTGGAATGTTATAAATAATAGTATGACAATAAATTAGAAATCCTAGATGAAACCTACAAACTATCAAAGTTGCATCAAGGAAAAATATAGTAAACCTAAGCATGAATAAGTTTAATAAATCTTAAAATGGTACTATAAATACAGGCAGGAGTACAGAAGGTAAGATGCTTGCCTTGCATGCAGCCAATTTGATCCTGACACTGCATATGGTCCTAAGAACCTACCAGCGTGGACTTTGAGAACAGAGTCATGAGTAATCTATGAGCACCACCGGGTGTGGCCCAAACAAACAAAAAATACTATAAACAAAATCCATTGATAGAATGTCTTCATTGGTAAATATTACCAAATGTTTAAAGAATTTCTACATGCTAATTATAATAATAATAAAAGTAGTGGTACTGGCATTAAGAATGGACATGTAAAGTCAAGAATTGTAACTTAGATTATCAAAATAAATAATACTTTTTAAACAGCTACTATTAGGACAGCTTTATATATGCAAAAAAATAATTTATTTTACTCCTGTATTAAACCATAACTAAAAATGAACTTAAAATGAATCTTAAGACTTAAATGGTAGGACATAAATTACAAAATCTTAAAATAAAAAGAGAAGTGCAAATATTTCTTGGACTGGATATCACTAGCAATTGTTACCATTAGATCAATTGACTTTATCATAATTAAAATTTGTATGCAAAGGATATTATCAAGTTAGGAAAATGCGAACCCTACCATAAGCAAAACATTTGCAAATTATATATTTAATAAAGATATAGTATCACTGTCTTCCCGTTCATCATCGATTTGCTCGGCGGGCCCCCAGTAATATCTCCATATGTCCTGTCTCATGCTAGTAGAGCCCAAGGCATCTGCTTGCTCCAGGAACATAAAGAGCCCCAATCCATTCCGGAATGAGGTCTATAATTGTTATTGGTATTTGGCATATATCAAATACAACACGGGTAGCTTGCCAGGCTCTGCCGTGCAGGTAGCATACTCTTGTAGGCACCTCTAAGTCCAGCATTTATTGATGAACCGCGCAGCCGCAAGCGGCTGCATGAGCCGGGCGCTGATAGGCTGATCTGCTGGGTGGAGGTCTGACGAGAGAGAAGTCCGGATGTGGAAAATGGAGGCCCTCATGGAGTGGGGGGTCTTCTGGCTTGTTGCGAGGCTCTGCTGGGATGGTGGGCCAGGGCTAGAACCCACCATCCCTCCCGGGCGCCCTCATGAGCAGCTGGTAACAGGGAGAGCCAGTAGCAGCTCTGCCCCATGTCTGCAAGTCTCTGGACCGGCATACCTGAGCCGGATTTAAGAAAGACTGCTGCAGGGTGGAACTTCGATGAGCTGGGCGCTGATAGGCTGGTCTGCTGGGTGGAGGTCTGACGAGAGAGAAGTCCGGATGTGGAAAATGGTTTTACAAAATGCATAAAATTCTTATCATTCAACATCCTTATGACTATAGATGTCAAAAAAAGAGACATTTAACCACATTTACCAGTGGAAAAAAAAAGATTTGAAAAGACATGCATCTGAAGAAAATGCACACATGGCCAGTAAACACATTTTAAGGAAAAAGGAAAGCCAAATTCACATTGAGATTACAATTCACTTACTGTAAAATGGCTGTGATAAAACTTTAAAAAATGAAATACAATAAGAACATAACAATTGTTGGCCAGTATTTGGAAAGACTGGAATCTTCATATTTGCTATTTGAAATGTACAATATTACAGCTCTGTATTGGAAAGAAATTCATCAGTTACTCAGAATGCTAAACAGTAAGCTACCAAATGACCTAGAATTTCATTCCCTAAATGTATAGTCAATAGAAATGAAAGCATATGCCCACATTAAAACTCGACTAGAAACTTAGGTTGCTTCCAGATTTTGGTTATTGTGGAGAGCACTACAATGAACATAGCGGTGTAAATGTCTTTTCTCCATTGTGTTAGGGGTCCCTTGGGGTATACTACAAGAAGTTGAATTGCTGGGTCAAACGGAAGCTCAGTTTCTAGTTTCCTGAAGAATGTCCATATTGTTTTCTAGTAACACTGGAACTGCAGACATTCCCACCAGCAGTGAGGGAGGATATCCCCAAAACCCCACATCCACACTAACACTGGTTGTTCTTGTTCTTTTAGATGTTTTCCAGTCTCTATAATGTGAGGTGAAATCTCATTGTTGTTTTGATTTGTATTTACCTGATTAGTCATGCATAACATTTTTTTCCACATGTCTTTTAGCCTTTTATAGGTCTTTGAGGAAGTTTCTGTTCATTGCCCCCTCCATTTTTTTGGTATTGTTCCATCAGTGCTTTATATATCTTGGATATTGATCCTTTATTTATTTATTTATCTATTTATTTATTTATTTATTTAGCTTTTTGGGTCACACCTGGCAATGTTCAGGGCTTACTCCTGCCTTTCTGCTCAGGGGAACCATATGGGATGCCGGGGATCAAACCCAGGCCGGCATAGGCCGGCCGCATGCAAAGCAAATGCCCTACCCGCTGGGCTATTGTCTCGGCCCCTTGGATATTAACCCTTTATCAAATAAGAGATGGGCAAATAATTTCCCCCCAGTCTGTGGAGTATCTTTGAATTTTGGCCAATACTTCCTTTGAGGTGCAGAACCTTCTTAATTTGTTTATATTTGTTTCTATTTCCTTGGCCAATAGCATTGCATCCTTAAAGATACATCTAGCTTTAATATCATGAAGTTTTGTTTATATTCTCCTAAATGTAACTTTAGCCAGATACCATTGGGCTACATTGGCATGTGATAGGGTCCAATGGAAATGTTACTGGTGCCTGCTTGAGCAAATTGATAAATAACGGGATTCAAGTGATCAAGTTATCAAGTGAACTGTAACTTACGGATTCCCATCTGATATCAAAGTCTTTATACATTTTATTTTATTTTTGTGCATGGTGTTAGAAAGGTGTCTGCGTTCCTTGTTTTGCATGAGGTTGACCACTTTTCCCAACACCATTGTTGAAGTGGGTTTCCGTAAAATACCTCATTTTTTTTGGTTCCTTTATTGAAGATTAGCTTTTCACACCTAAGAATCCAATATTACAAATTGGCCTAATTATTTAGAGATCCAACGTGGTCAGGTAAATATACTGTAAGATCTAGCTAATCCCATGATGATTGTAGCAATATGAGAGAAAATAAGTATACCAGCTAACATAGAATACATGGTAAGATATACCGCCACATTTAAACTGCCATTCTGCCCCATCTACAAAGTGGCCTGCAGGAGGCAACTCCAGGCAAGATGCAGAGGCTCTGGGCAACAGTGCACTGCAGCACAGATACATGAAATAAAAGGCAATATGTAAAAACAGTAGTGTTTTACTGCTAAATATATGGTATTTTCATATTTCCAACATTTGTTTATCTAACTTAAGGAAAATTTTTTTTTTGCTTTTTGGGTCACACCCGCGATACTCAGGGTTACTCCTGGCTCTGCGCTCATGAATCATTCCTGGCACTGCGTGGGGTCCATATGGGATGCCGAGGATTGAACCTGGGTCGGCTGCATGCAAGGCAAACACCCTACCTGCTGGACTATCGCTCTGGCCCCCTAAGGAAAATTTAACTCTAAAAAATGTTTTAAATTATTTGGGGAATTCAGTCAAGAAGATGAAGTTGATTTGAATGAGAGCTAAATAATATTGCATCATTCCCCACCTTAAATATGTTTACTTAAACCTTTTCACGAAAATTGATCACTTGATCACTTGACATCCCGTTATTCATCGATTTGCTTGAGCGGGCACCAGTAACATTTCCATTTGACCCTATCACGTGCCAGTGTAGCCCAATGGCATCTGGTTGCTTCCAGGAATACAAAGAGCCTCAAACCATTCGTTCAGGGTCTTGAAGAAGTCTGACCATCTTGTAGGTGGGCAGCCAAGTGATCTTTTGACATCCGTGGGATCCCATGCACCATGCTGCATGGACACGCATGCTGCCTGAGCCCATGTGGCCGGAGCACATGCGGTGCCCGAGCACCTGTGTTGCCTGAATCTCCCTCTTGAGATGTGTACTCTCTCTTACTCACTCTCTTTGGAGTAGCCCGCATTCTCCCTTGAGTGTGTTGCTCTCTCTCTTTCCTCCCCTTCCCTTTCCTAAACCCTCCTTAGTAAAATCTGTAAAACTTCACTGCTCATCAACTCCTGAACATTCTCTTTCTGCGAGGAAGACAAGAACCCTGAGGCAACCCTGGGTAAGGCCTAGGACTGACTTTCCTTTCCTGCAAAGAGCAATTCCTCGCTCCAGCCTGAGTCCGTGAATCCCGAGAAATCTTGGGTGGTGGGAATCAACTCCCCATGCCTAGAGATCAAGCGGGCATCAGGTGTGGCTTGACGGCCACCTATGGGGCTGGTGGGGCTCAGGCCCATGCCATGCACGGCTCATCGTAGACTTTATCAGTCCTTAGCCTGCCCAGCAGGCCCCAGGCAGCAGAGGCGGCTGGGGAGAAAGCGACCATCTTTTCTCCCTTTTGGCCTCACATAAGCCACCCATGAGGCCCACCAGCATCAATTCCATTTCATATAACCCATTCTCCTTTTTTTTTTTTTTAAAAACAAGTATCGCTTCGCCTGTTGGCTGAGATCAAGTGTTTTTTTTTTAAACAAGTTATTTGGTTTATATTAGCTTTTTACAGGGGAGCACAAGCATCTATTATCTGGGATTATTCCTGGCAGTAGGCAGGGGACCATATAGGGTTCCAAGGATCAAACCCAGTGGACCACATGCAAGGTCCGCTGGCGACACACGTGTAGTTTTTCCAAGATATCATTTTTCTACCTTTGGGTCCACCATTGTAAATAATCCTACTAGGTCAAATAGACATGCCAGTTTGCCTTCGGGCAAATGAACGTGACTCTGTAATACTAAAGGCAAAGCAAGCAATATTATTCTGACAAATTCTGGACCTAAGTGGAGGCTTAGAGATATGCTGGCAATGGCAAGATATATATTCAGGATATGAAATATTATGCTACACTTTGTAAATTATATCCTGAGTTATATTTCATCTCAGGTGTCCACCCCTCCATCTCTACAAGTGTCTTTGTAGGAAAGTTGTAGAAGAGATCCATCTCTGGCATATTAGCATTTGTTAAGCTTAGGCCAGGAGCTCACCTAAAGATTTCCATTTGTATACTGTCTTTAGGATGCTGACCATGAGGCCTCTAAGTCATGCAGCCACAAGCAGCTGTGCGGTCCATCGAACTAGTGGAAACAGTTATGTCCTTGTGTCCTCTGGCTACATGGAGCGGCTGAAGGTTATGTCCTGCTTGTCAGGGTGGAGAGTGACATCACACTCAGCAATGCTCAAGGGTTACTCCTGGTTCTGCATTCAGGAATTACTCCTGGCAGTGCTTAGCCCAGCAAACTTCTAAGAGTATACCCTCCCGCACAGCAGAGCTTGGCAAGCTGTCCAATGCGTATTCAATATGCCAAAACCAGTAATAAAAAAAATGTCCATCCCACGAAAATTAAAGTACAGAAATAAGCACTATTTTTTATTAAGTACTGCAGTCATAAACAAACCCTGGAATCTGAAAAGTATCATGCTAATTATAAAAAAATACTTTATGAATAAAGGGGCATGTTTCTGAATAAATCATGCTTGCAATCCCTCTGTTCATCTGGATTGGAACTATCAAATGAGACAACAAAGGATCCAGACTGCAGTTTTGATCTGTACTTGAAAATTACCCAAAGTCTAAAACTCTTAGTTAAGCTGCATCCTGAGTGAGTCTTGGCTTGAGTCTTTTGACAATCCAACCCTTCTTATATTTATTATGTCAAGGAAAAGTTGTAGCTTTAAATAAAAATTCAGAAAATAAAAAAAACTACATCACAGTATACTACATTTCACTATATAACATGTTCTGTGGTTTTTACATGATTATATCATCACTGCATAGACCATAAGCAGGATATATCTCAAGTTTAGTATAATAAACTTTCTCTTGATATACCATGCATCAGAGCTTTTGCTTACAAAACCAGTTACTGTAAACTGATCACTTTCTTTCCAAAATAAAATATACACTTTATCAGGCAATTCACAGGAATATTAGCAGATAAGCTCTTTCAAATTCTTGGGACCTAGTGCTGATTTTAATTAAAATTAGAATTATAATCCCAAAATGTTTCATAGTTTCCTTCAAGCATTTAAATGTGGCACATGCACGTGTCTGACTTGCTTAGCATATCTCTTTTTAAACTGTGTCTTTGGGAAAGTTGTTTTAAGTGCATAGCATGTTCCATTTTGCTTATTTAAGATTAAGTCAATTTCTAGAAATACAATTATTGTTGCTTAAACTTCACTGTGCAACTCTATAAAATATAATTACATTTTCCAGTTAGTATTAGCATAGTGAATAAAGACCTAAATACCAAAGTTATTCTGTGTGTTTTGAAAGTGTTCTGAGATATTTCTAAATAATATTCTCAAGGTAGATGTGGCCTATGTAATAAGTTTTTACATAAAATTAATACTACATGAAATGCTTTGAAACATCTCACCCTATTTAGAATTACTTCTTGTATAACCAAATAACACTATAATCTGACTATCCATTAATATCAATCACTGTCTCACTGTATCACTGTCTTCCCATTGTTCATCCATTTGCTCGAGTGGGCACCAGTAACATCTCCATTCGTCCTGTCATAAGCAAGTGTAGCCCAAAGGGCACCTGCTTGCTCCAGGGACAAGGAAGAGCCTCAAACCATTCTTCCGGTCATGGAATTGAGGTCCATAATTGTTACTAGTTTTTGGCATATCAAAAAAAAAACGGGTAGCTTTCCAGGCTAGTCGTGTAGGTGGTATATTCTCAGCAGAAGGCTCTCATCTCGAGCATTTACTGATGAAACTTAAAGGGAAAGATGAGGTTTTCTCTTAAGTGAATCTCTGAGGAACTATGGAGTCTGGATGTTGAGAATGACTGAACTCATGATGTGTGGGTTGCTCTGGCTCATTGCTAGGTTTACTGGGATGATGGGTATCAGGTAGAACCCTGCCTAGAACTGTATATAGTGTATGAATGTGAAAGATCCTGGGAAGGACCTGATCCTAAAATCAGTACTAATAATGTCTCATGGCTGCAGAGCAACCACACACTGATAGAGCTGTGGGTCTGGCGTGGTTCTCTCTTCGGGGCAACTGGCATGAGGTGGAGGAAAGGGAGGAGGGCCCAAATCTCTGCTCCAAGACTGGCCAGCATGGCCCCTCCCACGACATGTGAGCGAATCCCTTGGAGCAATGTTGGACTCAGCCAGGGGCTGGCCGAGCCATTACTGGGAGGTCCAGCTCCATGAGGTTGCTTCCACATGGGGCCGAGCAGCGCCAGCCGTGGTCTGGATTGGATTGGTCTGGATCTCTTCCGGGGTTGCAGACAGAGCTCTGGGTCTGGCGTGGGGTCTCTCTTCCAGGGTAGCTGGCATGGATGTGGAGGGAAAGTGGAGGAGCCCAAATCTCTGCCCCAAGTCTGGTCAGCATGGCCCCTCCCGCAAGTGTGAGAGTGAACCCTTGAAGCATTAATATCAATAACAGCCTCAAATAACTTCTTCTAGGGCAATGTAACTTCCTAGTTTCTCCCATCAAGAAGTGAACCGACCCCACACTGGATGGTCTGATAACTTGCTCTGGCTTCACTGAATGTAGTAGAAATGAAAGTTCTATAGCTCTGAACCTTGATCTCTGACACACTGTAAAGTTTTTTCTTAGCAAAAAAGATTGAAAATAACAAGATGGGGTAGAGTTGAGTCAGCCCAATTTTCCCAGCCAACAACTGAACTCTGTGAAAGAGTCCCGCCTAGTTCAGCAAGAGCAATAATGAGCTCAATTGACCTGTGGGTAACCTGCAGCCGTAATGAGCCAGTCCACCTGAGAGCAGTATAACCACCACCCAAGTGCCCACACAAATTGCCTACAGTCGTATGCTTGGTGCTCTATATACCCTCTATTTTTATAGTTTTTACATAGCATCTGTGCAACAATAGATAAGTGATTCAAAGACTACTGGTTCCAACTGAAGTACACAAGGCAAGTCAGCAACCCTTTTTTATAAAGGACCAGATAGTGAAAGTTTTAGGTTTTTTGTCTCTATTGTATATTCCTCTCTTATATTTTTGTTGTCGTTGTTGTTGTTTTGATTTGGTTTGGGGTCATGCCAGGCAGCGCCAGGGGCTTACTCCTGGCTCTACCAGGTAGGGCAAGTGACAGTCTCTCCAACCTCACCTCTGCTTGTTTTGCCTCTTTATAAAACCCTTTAAAACATATATTCTACTCTCCTGATTAGGCCCATGACTAAGCTAAGCTCTGTTACATATCCTGCTAAAACATGATGTAAAATAAAACATATTAATGTTCAGACTGCAAAGTAATGCAATAAAATCTCATAGAGTTTTAAAAATAGAATTGTGATATACTGGTAAAAATTTAATAACTACCTGTAAGGTAAATAGAATCACCTTTTGCCCATTTCAAGCAACCAATGGAGTATACGTGAGAAGACAAATATAAATGCCTCACATAATACAGTACCCAAAGGAAGTAGTAATAGTGAAAGAAGTAAAATCCACATAGTGAATTTTGCTTAAACTATTCAGTTTTTCACCTTCTTAACTTTCCTGTTTTTGGGATGCTGATTGTGGAGACTATTTCAATCACCTTTTCTATGAGTGTACTTGAATCATCTTAATCATACAAAGTTACATTTACCTTTTTGGCTTTCTCATCTACAATGGAAGAACAGGAAGATTCTGACTTGTATGCCGGCATGGTTATTAACTATGTTTTGAAACCTGAGTTAGAAAGAAAAAATATTTATACATCATGAATAAAACAGTTTATATTTAATTTCACAAGAATTTATCAGTTCAAGAACAGATAAAATCATTTCTAAGATTATAAACAATGATATATAAGTAAAAAAATTAGTATAAGTATTTCAATGTTAGTAAATCCATTAATAGACTCTTTCCTATGAGAACTACTATAATTTGGTGACACTGAATTTTCAAATCCTCTATAAAGAGAGAGGATTTGATTCTGAAGTTTTCTAGTAACCTGAATACTTAACCTGACTACAGATAATTTAGCATTAATCATTTGTGGGCACAAAATCAGCATTAATTTGCATTAATCATTTGTGGGCAAATCCAGTTCTGGGCACAAAATTCTACAAAAGTTCTGGAATTTGAAGGAGTGGAGAGATACTACAGCAGATTGACCAGGGTTCAATCTCTGGCACCCCATATAGTCCACAAGCACTACCAAGAGAGATCCTTGATCACAGAGCCAGGAGGTGTCAAGCCTGAGTACTGCTGAGTGTGCCATCAAAACAAAATTCTGGAATCTGAAATATTTTATTGCCTATTATAAAGTTAAACCTTTCCATTATACTCAATTATTTTATATCTAAGTCTACTAAAAAAAATCTTTGCATGACTTTCTTTATATATCATACTAAATCATCTCAGGCATATATATGGAAAAATACATGATCAATTTTGTCAGGATATCTTTTGATATTCAACCATTCTAAATATATCTTATTACTAAGATATATTTATATATTTATATAATAATAACTTATTATTAAAATGAGTTGCAAAATCTTTTCATGGTCTACACTATAATTTTAATTTTTAAAAAATTTAATGGAAATGATCACATAAATAAGTTCTGGGTCACATAATACTCAAGCATACTATGTCAACAGTTGTTGAGACAACTGGAAAATTCATCACCAAACTCCACATAAAGCTATGAAATCAATTTATAATAGTACCACTTATATCATCTTCAAAACCCTTTTATATTTATAGGTTTTTGTAAAATAATAAATTATTTTCTTTTCCCCATTATTCTGATATTTGTTTAAGGGTCTAAAATTAAAGAGCTCCTTTTTATCTTCTTTATTTTCATAGAAGTTTAAACAACGTTTGTGTATCTTTAATAAAAGTACCTTAAGCATTCTTTGTTGGAGCTATTTGGGGTACAAACAGCTAGCTATGCTAAGGGCTTACCCTTGGATCCGTTATTAGGATTCACCACTGATGGGGTTCAGGGGAACATATAAGCTGCTGGGAACAGAGCCCAGGTCAGCCTTGTACAAGCCAAGCACCCCTACCTATTGTGCTAGTGTTCCAGTCCTTTGTCTTACATTCTTTCAAATTGGTAGTGTAAAATACTGATATTCTTCCAGCAATTATGAAATAATATTTATTAATTCATTCCTACCGATATTTAAATTTCCTAGGGTGGATTTGGACCATACAGGGGGTACCCTTGGCTCTGCACTTCAGAAATTACTCCTGGCAATGCTTGAGGACCACATGGGATGATAGGGACTGAACCTTGGTTAGCCACATGCAGGGAAAGCACGCTACCTATTGTACTATCACTCTGACCCCACTAACTGATGTTTTTAAACCACAATACTGGTTTATTTACGTGTGGGGGTTGAATCCACATTTGACTATGCTCAGGGGATTACTCCTGGAAGTGCTTAGGGTACCATATTCGGTGCTGAGAATCGAGGTCAGATGCTATGTGAGGCAATTCCTTAATTTCTGTACTGTCTCTCCAATCCCTAATTTTATGTATAATTTGTTTGTTTGTTTGTTTGCATTACAGTCTAAATATAGATAAGTACCGAGATTTTAAAATATATGAATTCCTCCTGGCAGTGCTCAGAGGACCATCACGAGTCTCCATGATCAACCCTGTCGGCTTCCCACAAGGCAAGCATCCTACACATGTACTAAAGCTCAACCCCCTGAAACTCATTTTTAAAGTTATCACTAAAACAAATACACCATATTCTATTTATATAATTTTTAAATCTAAATAAAAACTGTTGCAGGACACCTAAAAGGTAGGCCTCTGCATCTGCCCTGGATTGCCTCCTGCAGGTCACTTCATAGATAGGGGGTAGTCTGAATGTGGCAGTCTTATCTGACCATGTATTCTGTACTGGCTGGTATAAATATTCTCTCATGCTACCATAATCATCGTGGGACTAGCTAAGATCTTACGAGCATATTTGCCTGGTCACGTTGGATCTCTAAGAAATTAGACCAGAGGAAATGCTGTTTGCCTCCAAGCAAGCAAGCATGGCTCCCTGATAACTCAAAAGGCAACTAAAATACAAAACTACCATGAAGTAGAAGAGACTCTTGTGAAGGCTTGGAGAAATATTTAACTGGCATTAGTATTAGTCTTTGGTACAGAGACATGCCATCTCAGAAACCCCCTTCTCTACCCTATAAAGAGGCAATTCCAGGCAGATCTTGGCTCAAGACATTAGGTGAGGTGCTGGGAGAATTTACCTGAGGGCATTTGATCCTTCCTACCAGGGGAAGTTACATTTAGCTTATAGCTTCTCCCAACTCTGCTAGGAGGCTTTTAATTAGCTCTGGGTCCTTGTAAACAGCCCGATGGTCTCCTGAAGTTGCTACATTTCTATAGATCTATTTTCCTGTTTTCATCTCTGAAATGATGAGTTTGGGCAGATTTCTAGCTATAAAATAAGCTGTAAGAAAAAGAGGCTCTCTTTTTTCCCCCTTTTGCCATTTCGGCTTCCCTTGGCATTTTGCTTCTCCATCCTCTCCATTCTCTGTTGGGTCTCAACACATGGTGGCAGCCATCTTGGCCTACACCTGGCTGGGGCCTCGCCTGGAACCAGAGTCGGATTGCTCTTGGATTGTATATTGGAACCTGTGATAGTAAAAGCCTTTTTAAAACTACATCAGATTCCTGAGTCTTCATCCATTCCCCGCTGCGAGCGGAGGTAGAGGGAACTTGCTTCCCGGCACTGTTGGGGACCGGCGGCGCTCCCTGACAGAAAACCATCAAGCAAGGCACCAAATAAGAATCATAATCCTGGGCCGGAGGCGATAGCCCAGTGGGTAGGGCATTTGCCTTGCACGTGGATGGCCCATGCCAGCCGGGTTCAATCCCGGCATCACATATGGTCCCCGAGCACCGCCAGGAGTAATTCCTGAGTACAGAGCCAGGAGAAACCCCTGAGCATTGCTGGGTGTGGCCCAAAAAGCAAAAAAAAAAAGAATCATAATCCTTGCCAGAGTCAATATTAGATATATGTATCTTGCCTGAGTTGAGAAAAGACTAAAAATTTAAAGATTAACATTAAATTGTTGGAGAACTGTTGACCTATGGAATAGAATTGAATATCCTGACACCCAACTTCAAACACATGATCACTTAGTCTTTGATAAAGGTGCAAAGAGTTCAAAAATGGAGTAAAAGAAAGCCTCTTCAACAAGTGGTGTTGGGAAAACTGGGCAGCGACATGTAAAAAAAATGAATTTGGACCTCAGTCTAACACCATGCACAAAAATCAGATCAAAATGGATTAAAGATCTCAATATCAGACCTGAATCCATAAAGTACATTGAAGAAAATATAGGAAAAACCCTCCCACGCCATTGAAGCTAAAGGCATCTTCAAAGGTGAAACATCACTAACAAAGCAACTAGAAGAAAAGATAAACATATAGGATTACATGAAACTAAAAGAGTTTTTTTCACCCCAAAAGAAACAGTGACTAAAATACAAAGGCAGTCCACAGAATGGGAAAGAATATTCACCCAATACTCATCTGATAAGGGGTTAATATCCAGGATATATCAGGCACTGGTAGACCTTTACAAGAAGAAAACAAACAACCCCATCACAAACTGGGGAGAGGAAATGAACAGAAACTTCAACAAGGGAAGAAATTCAAATGGCAAAAAAACATAAAAAAAATGCTCATCATCACTAATCATCAGAGAGATGCAAATCAAAACAACAATGAGATATCCATTTTACACCACAGAGACTGGCACATATCCAAAAGAGAAACAACAACAAGTGCTGGCGTGGATGTGGGGGGAAAGGGGACACTCATCCATTGTTGGTGGGAATGCCGGCTGGTACAGCCTTTCTGGAAAACAATATGGACATTCCTCCAAAGACTAGAAATTGAACTCCCATTTGACCCAGCCATACCACTCCTGGGAATCTACTCTGGGAAGCCAAAAATACGCAGCGGAAACACCATCCGCACTTTTTATGTTCATAGCAGCATTATTCACAACATCCAGAATCTGGAAACAACCAGAGTGTTTGATATATATTATTCATATTATAATTAATTATTAATATATTATTAATATTAATATTGGTATATATTATGATACCAATATCCAAGGTCAAGTGAAACACCTATCAAGAGGTTTTGTCAAAGGTGGAAATTATCACAAACTTATGTGGGAGTCAGAGGCTAGGTAAGACAGAAAATTGAACAGTGTGCTAACAATTGTCGAAAGTACTAATACCAACCTAGAACTGAGCATTAAATACAGGCAAAAAGATACACATGACAACCCTTTAATATATGTTCTGTAATCCGCAATCTGGAAGGGAAGGAAAAGAGAAAGAGATAGAGAGAAAGGAAAAGAAATAAAGAACCTGCTGTGGAGGCGGGCTGGGGAGGGGAGGGTACCGGGGACATTGGTGGTGGGAGATGGGCACTGGTGGAGGGGTGGGTGCTGGAACCTTGTATCACCAAAACCCAAAGGTGATTGTAATTGTATATCTCACGGTGGTATAATAAAATACTTATTTTTTAAAAAACCATTAAATTGTTGGGGCCGGAGCAATAGTCTAGGTAGGTCATTTGTCTTGCATCCCGGCTGACCTGGGTTCGATCCCGGCATCCCATGTGGTCCCCTGAGCACCACCAGGAGTAATTCCTGGTGAAAAGCCAGGGGTAACCCCCTGAGGATTGCCGGTGTGACCTCTGTATTCACTGTATCACTGTCTTCCCATTGTTCATTGATTTGCTCGTGTGGGCACCAGTAACATCTCCATTAGTCCTGTCACAAGCAAGTGCAGCCAAGGGCATCTACTTGCTACAGGAACAAGAGGAGCCCAAAACCATTCTTCAGGTTATGGAACTGAGGTCCATAATAGTTACTAGTCTTTGGCATAAAAGTAAATAAAACCACGGTAGCTTGCCGGAGGCTTTACCGGTGTAGGTGGTATAGTCTCAGTAAGAAGGCTCTCAACCCGAGCATTTACTGATGAAACTTAAACAGGGAATATCAGGTTTTCTCTGGGATGGAGCTCTAAGGAACTATGGAGTCGGATGTTGAGAATGACTAACTGCATGATGGCATGATGTGTGGTTTGCTCTGGCTGCTTACCAGGCTTACTGGTATCAGTAAAACTTGTCTATAACTGTTTACTATGTATAAATGTGAAGAAATTGGGAAGAACCTTATGCAAAATTCAGTATCCTATAAAAATATCAAGGAACCCAAGGGACATGTGGGTCTGGCGTGGGTTTGTCTCTCTCTCCGGGGAAGCTCCGCATGGCGGTGAAGGAAGGGGAGGGCCCAAAACTCCACTCCGAGTCCGCCAGCATGGTCTCTCCCTGCTCATGAGAGTAAATCCTTGGAGCAATGTTGGACTCAGCCAGAGGATGGCCGGGCCCCTTACCAGGAGGCCAGCTCCATGGGTTGCTTCCACAGGGGGCCGGCCAAGCAGCACAGCTGTGGGTCTCAAGAGAATGGGTCTGGATCTCTTCTGGGGGTTGCAAATTAGCTGAGTCTGGCATGGGTGGGTCTCTCTCTTCCAGGGGAACTGGCATGGAGGCGGAGGAAAGGGCAGGGCCCAAAACTCCACTCGAGTCCGGCCAGCATGATTGCTCCCCCGCTCATGAGAGCAAAACCTTGGAGCAAACCCTTGGAGCAATATTGGACGTGTTATTTATAATTTTTTCTGCTTTTTTTTAGGTCACACCGGCGATGCTCAGGGGTTACTCTTGGCTCTTTGTTTTTTAAATTACTCCTGGTGGTGCTCGCGGGGACCATATGGGATGCCGGGGATTGAACCTGGGTCATCTGTGTACAAGGCGAGCGAGCGCCTGACCCGCTGTGGTCCCCTGAGCACCACCCCCCTATCGCTCCGGCCCCTATAATTGTTTTGATTTTTGTTTTGGGACCACACTTGGTGCTCAGGGATCACTCCTGGCAAGCTCGGGACCACAGGGACCCAGGGGGACGGACCCAGGCCAGCCTCACGCAAAGCAACTGTCCTTATCCCCTGTACTATATCTTTAGCCCCCTTTAACAACTGTTAATGCCACTTTATTCATCACCCTTATAAAAACAAATAATAAACAAGGAATAAACAAATACAGTAACTTGAGGTGCTGATTTTGGAGGCTTATGATAGTGATACAATAACAACACCTTGTATATTTGTCTATATGAGCTATCAGAACTGTCTCCCACATTATAATGCTAGCAAGACAGTAGTGAAAGTCATCAACCTGAAAGTGTTTAGGACTTAAGTAAATATTCTAATAATATTTGAATGTCATTAAGTTTTAATTGTATATTATGTGTTTTTGCTAGTTTAAATATTCAAATTTTAATAATAGCAACAATACAACAAATGCCCTAATTCAGACTACGTTTGTGTGTACAAATGGCAGTTTTAAGTTAGTTTCCTGGAAAGTCTACAAATTTTTCCTCATCATTGAAAGCTTATCAGATCTTAAAATCTATTTTTGCTTATTAAAGTAACTGAATTCTGACTCTTCAATATTAGTGAGTAAACTGCTACAAATTAAAGCTGAGAATGAAGGCTCTTTAAGTTCAAGCAATTTGGGATTCAAATTCTTTTCACTTTTTTTTTGCCAATCTGGATTTTTGAGCCACATCCTACATTTCTAAGAGGCTACACACTTTATTTGGGGGGCAGGGCCTTGCTTCACTCTGGTGGTATTATGGAGTCCACGTTGTGCCGAATATAAACCCAGGCCTCCCTGCACGCACAGCATGCTTCCTGCCTTTAGCTCCGTGACTACTTCCTCACACCCCTGTTCCTTCTCCAACTGGGAAGCCTATGGGCAAATAAGTGTGTGGAGCTCTTTTAAAAGTACATACGATAACCGTTAACACAAGCTAGGTAGCCATAAAGAAACCCCCCAAAAAGCAAAAAAAAACACAAAACATTAAATTGTTATTGGATTGTTATTAAATGTCTGAACTAGATTACAATTGTTTCTTTCATAGTTTAGATACTCAGTTTAAGCAAGAGCAAACAAAAATTCAAAAGAAAACTACATTTGAAATATGTGTTCTTAAAATTACTGGGAACTAGGAAGAGGCTGCTCAAAGATTTGAGAGAACCTAATGACAACAATATACGCCTCAGATGCTCGTTTCATATTCATTCTCATTTTCATTCTAAAGATTAAGATGTTTGGTTACTATTACTGTACATAATTTCCAAGTCTTCTTTCTATTCCAGTTCATTCTAAGAACAAGTCCTAGACATTCATGCTTTTCATTCCCTTCCACATTCTTTTCATTTGCCTTTCCTTGAGTATCTAGAATGTCTCCTTTCACTTTCCACCAATAAACAATTTAGTTCTCAGAAATACTCATTGCTGATTCCTCGCGAGCAGGACTTCAACCACCAAAGAGAACCTGACTCAGATTTTCTGGAAGAATGCTTATGCTACCATGGGTTTGGATTTATTCACTTATTACCTGACATTAGGATACTATTACTGTACATAATTTCTAAGTCTTCTTTATATTCCTGGCCAAGAGTGAGGCAGCTTTACAATAGCACTGTTGTCCTCATTGAATTGTTGAGGATAATCTGACTGGGAGGAATAAATGGAAGTGAGCCTGTGCAGACTTTCTGATAGTCTGTTCAAAATATGGCAGGCAGGGGGGCCAGAGGTAATCCAGCAGTTATGGTGTTTTCCTTGCATGTCGCTGGACCTGGGTTCAATCCCAGCATCCCATATGGCCCCCGAGAACCACCAGGAGTAATTCCTGAATACACAGCCAGGAGTAACCCCTGAGCAATGCTGGGTGCTGACCCAAAAGCAAAAAAATTATACATTTTTTTTTAATGGCAGGCCGAAATCTGAACTATGATTAAAAAAATACATCACTTGTATCACTTGTCTTCCCGTTGTTCATCAATTTGCTCCAGCGGGCACGGTAACATCTCTATATGTCCTGTCACACACTAGTGTAGCCCAAAGGGCATCTGCTTGCTCCAGGAACACATAGAGCCTCAAACCAATCCTCCATGTCATGGAAATGAGGTCTATAACTGTTACTGGGTTTTGGCATATCAAATACAACACAGGTAGCTTGCCAGGCTCTGCTGTGCAGGGAATGGTATTATAGTGTATAAATGTGAAAGATCCTGGGAAGGACCTGGTCCTAAATTCCATTATTTTCGAGTGTCACGCGCAGCTGCAGGGCGGCCCGAGCACCAGCACGACTGTGGTTCTGGAGTGTCTCTCTTCCGGTTGCTGGGTGTGTGGTGGCTGGGAGGCGCAAAGCTATACCCCTCCAACATGGAGGTGGAGGAGGTACCCTGTTGCAGGACTCCTAAGGGCCGCTGCATCTGCTCTCTGGATTGCCTCCCGAAAATCACTCCGTAGATAAGGGGGTAGTCTAAATGTGGCAGTTTATCTGACCATGTATGCTGTACTAGCTGGTATAAATATTCTCCCATGCTATCACAATCATCGTGGGACTAGCTAGATCTTACCAGCATATTAGCCTGGCCACGTAAGGACACCTAAGTAATTAGACCAGAGAGAAATGCTGTTTGCTTCCAAACAAACAAGCATGGCTCTCTGATAAAATATAAAACTACAATGAAGTAGAGGAGACTTGTGAAGGCTTGGAGAAATATTTAACTGGCATTGGTGTTGATCTTTGGTACAGTGACATGCCATCTCAGGGACCCCCCCCTTCTCTACATTTCAAAGGCATTCCGGCTCAAAACATTAGCACAGTAAAGGCCCTAGGTGAGATGCAGGGAGGGACTACCTAAAGGCATTGAACCCTCCCTGCTTTCCATAACAATGGGAGGAAGGTCTGAGTTGCTGGGGGTATAAACTAGCCGGTTCCGCTCTCCGGGCTTTTTCTTCCGGTGGGATCTCGCCTTGTGGCGTTTATTCCCCTTGGAAGTTTCACACGTGGTGGTCGCCATATTGGCCTACACGTGGCTGGGGGTTCCAGCCTGGAATCCTAAGCATCGGGTTTTTCCCTTTTTGCTGATTTGTATGCCTGAACCTGTGATAAGTAAAAGCTTTTTAAAACCGCATCGGACTCCTGAGTGTTCATCCATTTCTCGCCGGCCGGAGGTAGGAGGGGAACTTCGCTTCCCGGCACTGTCGGGGACCCGGCGGAGCGCCCGACATTTGGCGTCCCTGGGTGGGCACCACGAACATCGTCTGGTCTAATTATCATCGGACAGAGATCATCTGCCTCCGAACCGTAAGTAAAATGATGGATATCTCATGGTATAGATACATTGTATCTTTTTATTGGCTCGGAACCATACATAGCCCAGTCTATAAAGTTCCTTTTCTGAGAACTACTCTATCTTTTCACAAATCATCTGGGTCCTTGCGATTTTTAAACTGTACCTTTGTGTAAGGACAATGTTTAATAGAGAGAGGAAGAAAGTAATAAATTAAATGCAATCTTAAGGGACGAGGTTTACTCAGCGATTGAAAAAATAAGTGAGGATCATAAAGCTACAGGTAGACTGGTCTTAAAGCTTGAGGACAAAATTATTAAACAGAGTTTAAAATTTAAAAAAAAACTAGAAGAACAGGAAAGTAAAATTATTAACCAGATTTTAAAATTTGAAAAAAAATTAGAAGAACAGAATTTAAAAATTCAAGGAAAAATTAGAAGAACAGGATTTAAAATTCAAGGAAAAATTAGAAGAACAGAATTTAAAATTCAAAGAAAAATTGAAGAACAGAAAACTAAAATTATTAAACAGGATTTCAAATTTGAAGTAAAATTTGAAGAGCAGAAGAAGGATATCGATAAAATCAGCATTATCTTAGAGGGAAGAAATTGACAGACAAAAAGATAGAATAGATGGACAGAAAGAGGAGGTTTGGAAGTTACACATAAGATTGAAAGAACAAAAGGAAAAAACATATAGGAAACTTGAAAACTTAAACCAAGAAATGGATGTGTTACGCAGGGAGATTTCTGATTTCATAACTTATCAATCAGGACCTAGCGCGTACCCAATACTGAGGCGTGAACCAACTAAAAGCCGTTCACAAACACGCCCCCAAAACTGTAGACTTGAAAAGGTGTATACATTCCCAGCAAAAAAGTCTAAAAAAGAATTCTAATGTGGCTGATAACTTAGAGGAGGAACAGGAAAACCCAGAGGAGGCAAATTCCCAAGCTGAAAATCTCTCCAGAGCTAATACCCTCAATGGGGTAGATGTTCCTCTGCCAGATACTACAAGCTCTGATGAGGGAGAAGGGGGGGGAACAGATTAGCTCGAGTCAAAAAGCAAAGCCCAGCAATCTTTCTCATGACCAATCTAAAGATAAAAGTAAAACCAATTCATGAAGACTTAAAAATTGAGGCAATAACCCCGTTTAGGAAGGCTTGCGACAGGGTTTGGAATATCAAGTCCTTATACTTTAAAATATTTAGCTAATTGGAGCGAAAATGATCAGTGGGTATTGGGAGACTTTTGAAACGGTAGCCCATACTTGTCTAAACAAATCACAGTACATGCAATGGCATATGTGGTATGCAGATGGGGTTAACCAGAATATTGACACTTTAAGAGAAAAGGAATCCAGGCCATACTATAACTTTTGCCATGCTAAAAGGTAGAGGGTGAATGGAAAAAGAAAGCAAAACAAGCGACATTACCTAAACCTATTTTAAAATTTGTTCGGGAGACAGCATTAAAAGCGTGGGAAAGAGTAGGTTCCGACCCAGAATTTTTAGGTAGCTATACGAAAATTTACCAGGGTCGTGATGAACCATACTTTGATTTTGTTGGGAGATTATGTGAGGAACAATCCAAAGACAGGTTCAAGACCCAACCACTCAAGAAATCCTAAAAGCGAAACTTAGCATATGAAAATGCTAATCAAAAATGTCGAGCATTACTATATGGTATTAAGGAAAAGGATGACCTCATGGGGTATCCAAAGGCCTGTAGAAATGTCGGTTTAACCTCCCATAAAACACAGGATAATATAGAGGCTTATCCCATACAGCAGGAGGATCAGGAAAGGGATGAAATGTCCAGACAGCTCTAGGGGGAGAAACAATAAACTTCAAAGGACAAACAATAATCGGGAGAAACTATTCTAATAATCGCAGCTCCACCCCTCGAAGGGCCCCACCTGGACCATGCCCAAGATGCAAAAAAGGAAAACATTGGGCCAGAGACTGTCGGTCTTGGAGGCGAAGTCAGCCTCAGGCTTCATCTGGACAGATAACCTGCTTTAGCTGCGGAAAGAAGGGACACACCCATAGAGATTGCCCATCTTCTAAAACTATCAATACAGGGCAACATTCTATAATCCCTTTATAGGAAATGTTACATGGACCCCCTCCCAGGTTCCACAAGCTCCATGAGGCTCAAATAACATCTATGCCTCCCTAATGCGGGAAGCTGGGTGGGGGGGCCAGGCAGCTGAATCCAGGGGCACTCTCCTTCATTCCACCTGCCCAGTATCCTCCAAATCAGAATCCACAGAATTACAGTCAATAAATGTTCTCTGGCCCTACCCCATAAGGCAGTGGCAGTCTCGACATTCTCTGCCCTAAGACTGTCACCAATATACCCAAGTCAAGACCCCTACATGCTAAAAACAGGGATAAAAAGGACCTGCTCCCCAGGTAGTATGGGTTTAATTCAGGGAGCGATTGGCTGAAATTTAAGGGAATTATGGTGCATTTTCGGACTTCTGGATCCTGAATCTCATGGAGAGATAATACTGTCAATATCTGTGCCAACTAAATGGACTTTTAAAAAAAGGGGAACCACTTGCTAAACTATTATTATTTTTTGAGGATCCGTGTAGTCAGTCCGAACACCCCCTACAGCTGGTGGCGCAGTTTAAACAGTACCAACCATTCTGCCAACTTCATTGTTGGTTATGCAGCCACACAAAACCAAGCCCACCAGCCACCTGCTAATTATCTAGTTGGGTACACTGCCAGAATTTCTCAGGCCAAGCGGCCGGTTATACCCATCAAAATTTATAAAAGGAAATTCAAAGGCATGTTGGATACAGGGGCAGACATATCCATAATCTCCACCAAGTATTGGCCCCTCTAACTGGGCCCCTAAAAGAAAGTGTCCCCATAGCCTGAGCGGGGTAGGCAATATCTCCTCCCTCTCTTCTCCGACAAAGTGCCAAGTGGCTGCCGTGTATTGGCCCTGAAGGGAATGTAGCCATGGTCCAGCCTTATATAGCCCCTATGCCTTTAACTTTATGGGGTCGAGACATGCTGAAGCAGTGGGGCAGTAATCCACATACCTCGTCCAATTCCCGTCGAGCACCAATTCCAGCTCTCCATAATAGCCCTAACACCGGGTAACCCTTTTTAATTGGGGCCGCTGTGGTTGCGCGCACCACTACCTATCCGTATTCAGTGGAAGTCTGACAAACCTATATGGACACCACAGTGGCCCCTCAGTACCAAAAGTTAGAGGCGCTAACAAATCTAGTGGAAGAACAGCTGAAATTAGGACATATTGAGGAAGCGTTTTCAGAGAATGGAATTCTCCTGTTTTTGTAATACAAAAAAAATCAGGCAAAATGGCGTTTGCTGATTGACTTAAGGAATGTAAATTCTACTATGGTCCCCCATGGGGAGCCCCCTACAACCTGGGCTCCCCCTCTCTTGCAGCTATTCCTAGGATTGGCCGCTAATTATCATAGATTTAAAAGACTGCTTTTACAGCATACCTATCCACCCAGATGATCGGAAAAGGTTTGCATTTCCAGTCCCTTCCATTAATCATAAAGGTCCTTTACGTAGGTTTCAGTGGACAGTATTGCCCCAAGGAATACAACTAATTAACCTACAATGTGTCAACACTTTGTTGATGAGGTTTTTGCGACCCATTAGGTGCTAAATTTCCTGAATTGCGAACATCATCCACTACATGGATGATATCCTGCTAGCTTGTGATAATTCCGAGATCTCCAGAATTTATATAATGATGTAATGACAGTTTTACCAGAGGCTGGCTTCGGTAGCTCGGAAAAAATCCAGATGCAGCCTCCATATGAATATTTGGGCTATGCTCTTGACCTTTTTACAGTGCGCCCTCAAAAAAAATTTCCATTAGTCAGAAAGGGGCTCAAAACCTTAAATGATTTTCAAAAACTGCTGGGGGATATCAACTGGGTGCGCCCTCCCTTGGTATTCCTAACTGTGAGCTCAGTAACCTGTTCCACACCCTTGAAGGTGATCCTGCTTTAAATAGCCCAAGGCAGCCAACTCCTAAAGCTCAGAAGGAATTTGATTTTTCATGGATCGGCTTCCAAAAATTCTTGCCTCTCCAGATTTAATCCCGGGAGAAAGGTATGGTTCTTGGTCTTCAACACTCCCGAGTCTCCAACTGCTGCTATAGCCCAATTATCTGGACCGTTAGAATTGGTTTACTTAACATAACAAGCAGAATCGTACTGCTACACCTTACCTTGAGATAATAGCCCCAACCTTATAATTAAGGGAAGATCAAGAACCCAAGTATTACTTGGACATGATCCCCCATGTAATTGTACTACCTGACCCTAAAAAGAAATTGAAGCTGTTTTACCACTCAGTGAAATCCTTCAGAGAGCTTTAGCAGATTTTCAGAGAAATATCTTATCATTACCCAGCTGGAAAAACCTCAGAATTTCTAAAAAGGAGACTCTTATAATTTCCACCATTGTCCACTCCTCTCCCATTCCTGATGCTCCAGTGTATTATATTGATGGCTCCTCATCAGGGAAGGGGGTGAATTCAGGTCCTTCAATGACTACTACTGTGCATACGAATTATAAATCTGCCCAACAAGTGGGAACTCGCCACCCTGATACATTTACTATCCATGTATCTGCCCATGCAATGTGGTGAGTGATTCTGCCTATTAGTTGGTTTATTTCCTGGAATTGTCACTGCTTCTTTAAATGCCCATAATCCTATAATTCAGGAGCTACTCCATAAACTACAACATCTCCTCCAAAATAGACAATTCCCCTATATGCCTCCACATCCGTTCTCACAGCCGACTCCCGGGCCAATGGTTGGAGGGGAAAGCGGCAGCAGATCTCTTGGCAGCACCAGTATTTAAAATCAGCGAGAAAAGAGCACCAGACACTACATACCAGCGCCCGCCGCCTTCATGTACACCCCATGGCATCCCATGGAGACAAGCTAGACAAAATTGTCCCCCTTAACTTTCCTGTCTGTGCTCCTTTACATTGGACATCTCTGCAGCAGGAGCAAATCCTCGAGGTTTACAGACAAACCAATTGTAGCAGATGGATATAACTCATACGAACTTATGTCCCAACAAAGCCTTTTCCTTCATGCGGTCACCATTACATTCCGGGTTCATATGGGCTGTTCCTAGACGTCTGAAAGAGCTAAATCTGTTTGTTCATTTTTACTCCAGTGCTTCTCCATCATGGGTATTCCCCCATACCATAAAAACAGATAATGGTCCTGCTTACACCAGCAAAACCTTGGAAATCCTTTTGCGAGGAATGGTAAGAGATCAAACATATTACAGGAATTCCATATAATCCACAAGGACAAGGAATAGTTGAACGTTCCCACAGAAGCTTAAAACTCAGCTATTAAAGCAACGAAAAACAAGCATGCCTCCAATGTTTCTTTTATCTTTAACATTATTCGCTAAACTTCTTAAATATACCTCAAGGAGATCCCTTTGCCGCGGCTGAAGGCACTTTCAAGAAGATATGCAAAGCTCACAAAACAGTCAATTCCACCTATCTGGGTGAAAAGTGATGATAAATGGATTGGGTCACCTCCTCATTCGGGAAGAGGCTAGCTTTCATTTCTACAGACGATAACCCTCCAAGAAACTCTGGGTCCCCTCTGGACTTGTTAAGACTCGGGAATTCTCCAAGAATCAGAAAACAACTAATTCTTTCAATATAAAGTCTTAAATTTTTTAAATTGCAAGTTGCTGTTTAAACTTCCTGGATTGGTTCCTTTTAATAATGATCTTGTTTTGCAGTCTGTGATCATGGTTCATGTCTAATATCTTGCCTTACAGCCCTAAATGATTTTCTTTCTTACAAAAAAAAAAAGGGTAGAAAAAACTTTGGATTGGACTCTAATCACAGTGCTCACATTACAAAAAATGTTTGCTAAATCAATGAAAATTGTTTTTCTAATGGATTCTGTTCACAGGATGAGATATTCGAATCCAGAAAACCTTGCTACTGAGTGCTCAATACTCAGAGAGACTCCCTAAAACAGTGCTTTCGCTAAAAAATTTAATAATTTACCAAAACTAATTTTTTCCCAATGCTCTATTCACAGGAAAAGACACTTTCTCACCATCATTTGCCGGCTTTATATTTATGTAGCGACTTGTTACCAGATTATCACCCTAAATGGGTCCACATATACAGCTGTGATATTGATCGATCAAATGTATGTGTGCGTGTGTGTACGTGGTGGCTACCATTATGTTTGTGATTAATGTTGTGTCTATGTTTAATACTCAACTACTACCTTCTCAATTTCTGACCACTACAAACCTCCATTACATTCATCAACTCCACTGCTGAAATCCCACTAGATTTATCAATTTAAAAAGCATCGAATTCATACTTATTTCCCTGCTCCCACCCATGGTTGGAGCTTCTTTATATTCTTCTCTCCATCCCAAACTTGGATCCCTACAAAGCCTTAAAATCCCTACTTGTGGATTAACCTCGAAAAAGAGTGTTTTTTGTGCGCTTCATTTGGTACAGTTACGGTGCAATGTTCCCTTGCTAAAGAAGAAGCCCTGCAAGGCACCACGATGTTCCGAACAACTTGTTCCCAGCACTCAAGACTCCTGTTCCAGAACTGAGATACTTGTTCCAGTGTTCCTGGGACCCAATCCAGTGTTCCTGACAATTCAACGAGTTCCTCCCCGCTGCTCTCAAGACTCATACTCATATGATCACCGCTATTGTTGTTCCAGAAGTAGCCCCACAGACTTTGTTCCAGACACCCGACTTTTTACATAAAAATATAGCAAATTGGCTCTCCGAATTATGGACCGAGTGCAAACTATAGTCCATTATAATCAGACAGCTAAAAACACTTTATCTTGAACTTTGCTTTGGGTCCAAAAACAAGTTAGGATCCTAAAAAGTAACATGTATTATCATTTTGCAATTAGATTGTTTTTCTTATCTTAATTTTCTGGTACATTACTAAATATTTCTTACCTTTTTCAATTTTTTGTTAGAAAACTAATCAGGGGAGTTGTTGCAGGACTCCTAAGGGCCGCTCCATCTGCTCTGGATTGCCTCCCCCCCAAATCACTCCGTAGATAAGGGGGTAGTCTAAATGTGGCGTTTATCTGACCCTGTGTGCTATACTAGCTGGTATAAATATTCTCCCATGCTATCCACAATCTTCTGGGACTAGCTAGATCTTACCAGCATATTAGCCTGGCCGCGTAAGGACACCTAAGTAAGTCAGACCAGAGAGAAATGCTGTTTGCTTCAAACAAACAAGCATGGCTCCCTGATAAAATATAAAACTACAATGAAGTGAAGGAAGACTTGTGAAGGCTTGGAGAAATATTTAACTTGAGCATTGGTGTTGATCTTTGGTACAGTGACGTACCATCTCAGAAACCCCCCTTCTCCTACATTTCAAAGAGGCATTCCCGGCTCAAAACATTAGCAGTAAAGGCTAGGTGAGAGGTCTGAGGGAGGGACTGCAAAGGCATTGGACCCTCCCTGCTTTCCATAGCTAATGGGAGGAAGGTCTACGAGTTGCTGGGGGTATAAACTGGCTGATTCCCAGCTCTCGAGGCTGTAGCCTGATTGGGATCTCGCCTTGTGGTGTTTATTCCCTTGGAAGTTTCACGCGTGGTGGTACGCCATCTTGGCCTACACGTGGCTGGGAGTTCTAACCCAGCCTGGAATCCTGGCATCGGAGTTTTCCTTTTGCTGATTTGTATGCCTGAACCTGTGATAAGTAAGAGTCTTTTTAAAGCATCGGACTCCTGGCGTTCATCCATTCCTCGCCTGCTTGAGGTAGAAGGGAAC